>CM076583.1:301221029-301384103 GCA_034641835.2 Pinus albicaulis | reverse complement strand
GGAGATCATGGTTAATTTAAAATTCAGGAGTTTGATGCAGGAGCATCGGAATTAGCCAGCAATGTGGAGGATTGTCCACATGTTGTGGCTAATCACAGTAAAATTTATTGACTGTTAGTCAAATTTGGGATTACCGAGAAGGATAAACTTCTCAAATAATTTGTTATTGTAATAAGTGTGTGATTGCCTTATTTAGATTAGTGATAAGATTTGTTAAAATAGATGTGCACAAGAGCAAATAGATAGGCGAGTGTTGTTAAACTTCCAGATTTAGAAGATTGCGTTAGTTCATAATAAAAATGTTGATAAGGCAAGAGGCGAGAGATATATATACTGTTGAGGTGTGGTTTTTGGATATAGAGCGATAGTTCATAGTGAAGAGGAGTGTGTGTGTGAATTGCAGTGGTGTGCAATAGAGGTTATTCTATTATGTAAGCGACTAAAGAACGAGACCTGTTCTTTTAGTGTTTATGAATAAAATTGATGCTATGTGTTTCAATATGTAATGATGTAAATTTGAATGCGTTTGCCATTCTGTGTACATTGTTGAAATAGTTATGACTGGGTTTTATTTAATCTGTAAGATCTCCGTGTTAAAGAAAACTCTGGCTAGTTCGAGTTCGTGACTGTAAAAATTGTTAACACAAAGAAGTTGTGAATTAAAACGTTATCGGAATTCTGTAGTGGACAAGTAATAAATTATTTGTTGTTTGTGTATGTGATCGGGTCCATAAATCTTGCATCGTATTGTGGAATCCGCAACAATGATGAAACAAATTCCCCACCATAAGTGATGTCCGATAATTATCACATCGGATTTGTATAAAGGGGCGATTATGGTGGAGTTAAGAGATTCTGCAAATTGCAAATCTCCAATAATTGATGCATTGGAGCGTATTAAATGCCAGATTCTCGTGGCCTATTAATTTCAACAGATTGCAAGTGATTCAGGGTCAGTCAGTTTGGGTTGGCAATCAATGATTCCAGATGGAAGGCGCTTTTAGATAATGGACAACTAGATCTGGTGACTATCCATAGTGTTATGCTTTGGAAATGTTGACACCTAATCCTATGGATGGGTGTGCATTTGTATTTTTGTATATTATTTAATATTAGGAAATAAGGAAGGCCAAGAGTCATTGGGAGATGAATCCCAATAGCCTCACCTCCCATCTATAAAAGCATGTACATTCTTCAGCTAATACACATTCTGATTTGAGGAGTTACCTCCTGGTTTGACATGGTATCAGAGCCAACTCCACTATTGGCATTTCTTCCTGTGGTGTAACTCCCTCTCCTTTGCTCAATCAATTTTTATTAATAGTTTTTGCTGCTCTTAATTGCTATACTGTTATTCAGCATTTTTTTTCTCTTAAATTATCCACAGGTCTGAAATTTGCAGCTCCTGCAGCTCCTGAAGATTTTGCAATTCTGCAGACCCTGAAATTCTGCAAATTGCAGCCCCTGCCACTCTGCAATCCTACAGTCCTGCATACTGCCATTTCAGTTTTTTTGTAACGGCCTTTTGGCCTCCTCCATCCTTCATTCTCCATCGACTCACCCACTTCCCTCACTCCATTCCCTCAGCTCTCTCCCTACGTTCCTCACTCTTCCCTCACGCATACACCATCGACTGCCTCCTGGTTCGATACACCATACATAATATTCCGCCCCTGGCCCGTCGGCCCTCCCCTTACAGTACATGGCCCTTCCGGCCCGTCCCATCCATATATGACAGTTTTGTAATACAACGCATACGCTATCTGGTTTATAATACAACGCTTGTCTGGTTTATAATCCAACGCTGTCAATATATATATATACGCTGTCATATGTTATATCAATACCGCTCCTCCCTCATTCATATCAGTTAAGCTCATATATCAATACCGCTCTTGACACCTGGTTTGACAGCGCCTGCATACTCCATATTCAATACGCATCCATTTATCCGCATTTATATATCTCTGTCATATTCAATACGCCTCCATTTATAATACCGCCCTCTGTCCAAACTATCTCTTTCATATCCCAATTCCACCCTGCGTTCAACAATACCGCTCTCATTACATTCAATACCACCTCTCTCCATTCAATACGCTCCATTCACATTCAATACGATACAAGTCAGCTCTCTACTCGGCTCCCTTACGCCCTCGACTCTTGAATACAGTTCTCTGCGTTATAATATACCACCGCCCTCCATTTAATACGCTCCATTCACATTCAATACGATACAAGTTCATATATTATACCGATAATTCTCCAGTATCATACCACCTCATAACACCGCTGTCCACATAACACCGCTGTCCACATAACATCGTGTAACGTTGTCCACATAACATCGTGTAACGCTGTCTATAACAACGCTGCCTCCATATCTATTATGCGCTGTCGACATATGTAATACTGCCATTCATATACCGCCCATCATTCTACGATTCCCCTCCCACATTCATAATACCGCTCCACTTCATATTACACCGCTCCACTCATTTTTAATACCATTCACAATACCTCCCTTCCATTCCATATCGACTTTTCATACAAATTTTTTTTCCCCAAACAAAAAAAAAAATACATTTTTTTGTGTGCAGAATTCAGTTTTTTTAGCAAAGAGCTTGTGTTTTTAGAATCAGCATTTTTAGCAAAGTGTTTCTGTCCTTTTAAAATTTAGCATATTTGCAGCAAAGAGTTTTTTCAGTACATTTTCCAGCAAAGATTTTTTTTGTTTTCTCTCCTTCAAGAGAAATTTTCCAGCAGAGTGTTTTTCTCTCCTCCTTCAAAAGAAGATGACAGTCCCTTCATCTTCTAAAGAGGCTGCCTACTTGGCACATAGAGAAAAGAGACACGCTTCAGGTCCATCTAGAGGAAGAGAAGGCAGAAGACGAAGAAGAAACTTCAGAGAAAAGGGGGGCAGGCAATCTAAAGATCAACAGCAAACAAATCAAGACAGAGGTAAAACTAATGACAAAGACAAAGGTAAACCAGCTAAATCAACTCATTCTGTTCTAGCACATTGTAACAATGGAGTAACTGAAAACCTATTTGATGTTTCATTTACTTCATGGAGAGATGATTGGTTGCTAGATTCAGGAGCAACATGTCACATGACATTTAGAAAAGATTTTTTTGAAGAATTCACTAACAAAGTTGATGGAGCAGTATATTTCGCAGATAAATCCAAACTCAAGCCATCAGGGCTTGGCACAGTCAGGCTTAAACTGCCTGGTCTTCCTAATCATATCCTACATGAGGTTCTATACCTCCCAGAGTTGAAGAGAAACTTGCTGTCCCTGATCGAAATCCGGCAGCAAGGACACTCAGTTCACTTGTTTGATGGCAAGGCAGAGGTCAGATCAGCATCAGATCTCTCACTTGTCATGGAGGGAATAGAAGAAGGGAGACTCTTGAAGCTGAAAGGTTCATCTGCTCATGCTCAAAACTTTGCATTCAGTTGACATCATGATGAAGGTACATTCCCATCAAGTCTTTTATGGCATGCTATATTTGGACACTTAAACTATGAAAGCCTTCGTTTGTTGAAGAAAAATGGTGTTAATGGACTGCCTACAATTCCTAGAAAACCTAAGGAATGTGATGCTTGTATTCTAGGAAAGCATAGCAAACAGCCATTTCATGATTCACACTCAAGAGCACATAGGAAAATTGAACTTGTTCATTCAGATTTATGTGGCCCTATGCCTATTTCTTCTGCAAATGGAAACAAATACATGATGACATTTATTGATGACTACACCAGAATGTGTTGGATTTACTTACTGAAGAATAAGTTTGATGCTTTTCAAACTTTCAAGAATTTTCATGCATGGATTGGAAATGATGCACAAACACATATTGGCTCTCTACGTACTGATAATGGAAAAGAATACACCTCAAATGAATTTGAAAATTATCTTCGTCAACATGGAATCAAACATCAAACAACCGTGCCATATAATCCCCAACAGAATGGTGTAGCTGAAAGAATGAACAGAACTATTTTAAATATGGTCCACTCCATGTTATTTTTCAAGAATGTAAAATTGATGTTTTGGGCTGATGCAGTTCTATGTGCTGTTTACATAAAGAATAGGTGTCCTTCAAGTTCAATTAGAAACAAAACTCCTTTTGAAATGTGGCATGGCCACATTCCTTCAGTAAAGAATTTCAGGGTCTTTGGGTCCACCTGTTATGCCTTGATACCCAAGGGTCAAAGGAACAAACTTGGTGCTAGAAGCAGAAAATGTATCTTCTTGGGGTGCTCCAATACCTCCAAAGGATATCGTCTCTATGATGAAGCAAATAAGAAGTTTGTGATAGCAAGAGATGTCATATTTCTTGAATCTTCCAAGAGTGACAAGGTTGTTGAGTGGCAACTTGATCGCCTGGATAGATTCACACATGAAAAGTCTTTCCAAGAATTTGATAATGTGATTCCACATCTTGAAGGGGGGATTCCGATATTGAATCAAACTGTGGAATCATGTCCTGAAGCACTCTCTCCCCCACATGAAGAAACAACCACGAATGACACATTGGATGATGTGATTGACAGAATTGGAAGATTGAATCTTGAATCAATCCCAACTCAGTCAAATGAATAGCCTGGGCCATCTCAGAAAGGTCCTCCCAAATGGCCGACAAAGACACTGGAAAATGTTCATCCTGATGAGGTTGGAAAAACAGGAACAAGAAGTTCCACTCAACAAATCGAAGGTGATGTAGATAATTTTGATTCTCCTATTGATATGGATATTTCTTATAATTGTGAATTGAGTTTGTCTACAGATCATGAACCAACTTCCTTCAAAGAAGTCGCTTCTCATGATGAATGGAAAGAAGCGATGCAAAAGGAGTATGATGCCTCGATAAAGAATGGCACTTGGAAGCTGGTTGATCCGCCTTTGGGAACAAATCCAATTGGCTGTAAGTGGGTCTACAAGAACAAGTATAAAGCAGATGGCTCACTTGACAAGCACAAGGCCAGGCTTGTGGCAAAAGGTTTTGCACAAAAAGAAGGAGTCGATTATGAAGAAACTTTTTCTCCCACAGCAAAATGGACCACCATCCAGACTCTCTTTGCCTTAGCAGCTCAGAATGGATGGAAAGTCCATCAGATGGATGTAAAAACAACCTTCTTGAATGGAGATCTAAAGGAGAAAGTTTATATGTCCTAGCCAGAAGGATTTGTGATAAAGGGTCAAGAACACAAAGTTTGCAAACTTGTAAAATCCTTGTATGGCCTCAAGCAAGCACCACGAGCCTGGTATGAGAAATCGACCGAGCATCTTCTGAAACTTGATTTCAAACACTTTGATCTTGATGATGCAACTTTGTTTGTTAAGAAAGTTGGAAAAACAGTTGTATATCTTGTGTTATATGTAGATGATCTTTTGATAACAGGAAACAATGAGAGCTATATTGCATCCATGAAGAAAGAATTGAAGAAAGGTTTTGAAATGACTGATTTGGGTCATGTTCATTACTATTTGGGTATTGAAGTAATTCAACATCCTAAATTCATATTTCTTTCTCAAAAGAAGTACATTGGAGATCTCTTGAACAAATTTGGCATGGATGATTGTAATCCCTTAACCACTCCAATGGAACAAAACTTGAAGCTCACATCTATTGAAGGGAAGGAATTTGAGGATGCAACTAAGTATAGACAACTTGTAGGAAGTCTTATCTACCTGACCACCACCAGACCTGACATTTCATTTGCTGTTGGAATCCTCTCAAGGTTCATGCAAAACCTTGTGAAGGACATTGGTCTGCTGCAAAAAGAGTGCTAAGGTACTTGAAGGGGACTCAAGACTTTGGACTCAAATATACACAGGTAGGCGACTTCAACTTGACCGGATACTCTGATTCAGACTTTGATGGCGACAAAGAAATAGGGGTGTCTACTACAGGTTACACCATGAGTCTTGGATCAGGAGTTGTCTCATGGAGATCACACAAACATTCAGTTCCAGCAGATTCCACGACCGAGGCAGAATATGTGGCAGTAGCTAAAGCAACAAAGGAAATTGTGTGGCTCTGGAAAATCCTGGAAGATTTGCAGATGAAACAAATGTATTCCACACCACTCATGATCGACAACACTTCTGCAATAAAGTTGTCCAAGAACCAAAAGTTCCATGATCAAACAAAGCACATCAATACAAAGTACCATCTAATTTGACATCATGTTCAGGCCAAAACCATCCATCTACATCATTGTTCCAAAAATGAGCAAACTGCATGTGACAATTAATTGTAGATGAGATTATGTCTTATGCATGCAATTCGAAATTGATGTGTAATCGGGTTAGTCTCCATTGAATAAGTGATTTATTCAGCTAATTTCTACAGAATCTTCAGTGGGTAAGTTCTTCCACTTGATGAGATATTCTGAAATTGATCGATTCTGTAGCTGTCGAGTTCTTGTTTCTGTGACTGCTTCAGGTTCCAATATGATTTTTCCTTTCTCATCAAGTTCTAGCAAAATTGTTTGAACTGGAAGATTTTCACCTATAACCTTCTTTAAGCATAAAACATGGAAAATTGGATGCTCTTGTGAAGAAGCAGGAAGCTCCAATTTGTATGCCATAGTACAAATATTTTGCAACACCTTGTAAGGACCATATTACTTTGGCAATAATTTATTATCCTTCTTAGCTTGCTTGAGGGAAGCTTTTTTGTATGGTTGTAGCTGTAAAAATACCCAGTCTCGTACATCAAAACTTCTCTCGCTGCGATGTTGATTTGCCTGTTGTTTCATTCGATTTGTGCCAAATTAAGTTTGTCCTTTAAGAGTTCGAGAAATTCTTGTTGATGCTCGATGTGATCTTCCACTGCTTGAACCTTCGAATTTTCTCTTAAAGATGATGTGATGGATGGTGGGTGATATCCATAAAGTTCCATAAATGGGGTCATTTTTGCTGCAGTATGGAAGGAAATGTTATACCACCATTCAGCTAGAGGTAACCACTTGACCCATTGTGTTTTTTTATCAGATACAAAACAACGAAGATATCCTTCCAAACATTTATTTAATATCTCACTTTGACCATTGGATTGAGGATGATAAGATGAGCTATGAGCTAATTGAGTACCCAAACAAGAAAATAACTCCGTCCAAAAATTTCCAGTAAAAATGGGATCTCTTTCGCTCACAATAACCCTTGGGTTTCCATGTAGATTTTGAATTGTGTCCATAAATGTAGTAGCAACTGTACTTGCTTTAAATGGATGAGATAATGCACAAAAGTGTGCATACTTGGTAATTCTATCAACTACCACCATGATGACACTCTTTCCTTCGGACTTAGGTAAACCAGTGATAAAATACATTGAAATATCCTCCCAACGTTGACTTGGAATGGATAAAGGTTGTAGAAGACCCGAGGTCTTAATTGTCTCAACTTTATTCTGCTAGCAAACCAAAAATTTTGCCACAAAATTTTGAATATCAGATTTAAGGCCATCCCAAAAAAATTCTTCCTTCACCCTATGGTAAGTTTTTAAAAATCCCAAGTGTCCTCCTAAAGGAGAAGTGTACAATTCCAAAAGAATATTTTGTTTTAGTTGGGAATTCTTACAAAGATATAAGCGATCTTTGTACCATAGGGAATCATTTTTCCAACTAAATGTATCAGATGTACTAGGATCTTGCTGCAACTTTTGAATGAGTGTCCACACTTCTTTGTCCTTCTTCCATTCATCTCTTGCTTCAGTTATCCAATCTGGTTGGATGATAGAAATGGCAAAAAGAAATGCTTCCACCTCTTCATTCTTTCTTGAGAGTGCATCTGCAACAACATTTAGCTTCCCTTTTTTGTATATTATTTCAAATTCATAACCCAACATCTTTGTGACCCATTTTTGTTGCTCTTCTGAAGATAGTCTTTGTTCCAAAAAGTGTTTAAGACTATCATGATCAGTTTTTACCTTGAAGTGTCTTCCCATTAGGTAAGTTCTCCATTTCTTTAGTGCATGCAGTATTGCTAACATTTCCTTCTCATAAATAGGTTTCTGTAAATACTTTCCTTTGATTAGATGACTTTAAAAAGCAATGGGTCTTCCTTCTTGCATTAAAATAGCACCAATTCCATTTCTTGAGGCATCACATTCCACAATAAAGGTTTTTGTGAAGTTTGGCATAGCTAAGAATGGTGCTAGGCACATTGCCTCATTAATATGTTCAAACGCCTTAGGTTCTTCAGGAGTCCATGAAAATGCATCTTTCTTCAATAATGTTGTTAGAGGTGATGCTATTCTCCCATAATTCTTAACAAAATTTCGATAGTACCCTGTTAACCTGAGAAATCCTTGCATCTAATTTATGGTTGCAGGGACTTTCAATTCCTTAATGGCTTTAATTTTGTTAGGGTCTACCTTAACATCCTCGTGAGATACAATATGACCTAGATATTCCACCTCCTTTACTCCAAAGAAACATTTGGATGTTTTTGCATATAATTGTTTCTCCTGCAATAGTTTGAGCACCCTATCAACATGTTGAACACGATCCTTCCAAGACCTGCTATAGATTAGTATATCATCAAAAAATACTAGCACAAATTTTCTAAGGAAGGGTTTTAAAATGGAATTCAACAACCCTTGAAATGTAGAAGGTGCATTGGTAAGGCCAAAAGGCATGACCAAAAATTCATAATGACCCTCATGAGTTCGAAATGTTGTTTTTGGAATATCTTCAGTCTTCATTATAATTTGATGATACCCTGAATGAAGATCCAATTTGGTAAAATAACTTGCTCCATGTAATTCATCCAATAATTCATCAATCACAGGTGTTAGCCACCTATAAATTTTGATAGAGCAAACAGGTGGCTAAAAATGTTTCTAAGTCTTCAAGAGATACATTTCCTCTGAAAACATATCACTCTTGAAGCCTCTTTGTGTCTTTTGCCTTAGAATTATCTTCACTGATATTTCCATCAAGAAAGCTTCACTGTTTGTGAAAAAATTATGCTCAAGAAAGCCTACATATGCTCCCTTGTATCCCTACAAATTCCCCCATTTTAACCCCTTTTTTCCCTCCTCAAAATTTCCCCTTTAACCCTCAAAATCCCTTCCTAAGTCATCCAAATCACCCAATTCCCCTTTTTAAACGATGTGAATCCCTTCATTTGGTGAAAAAATCTCTTTATTCCCCTACCGGAACCACTGTTTAGCCTTAAAAAACGTTGTTTTTAGGCCTAAAAACCCATTTTTACCATATGTTAGGCCTAAGCCCCTTTTGGCTAAGCCCCAACCCCTTATCCACATATAACCTGCACCCAGGACCAGGAGCTAAGCCCCGGGCACTAATCGCAATTGGGAGTTTGTTATAATCGCCTTCCCTTTGTAAATCATAATTCTCTAATGTGATTGGGCTTTATTCTGAAAGCCTCCACTGTGATATCAGCCGTTGATCTGTAGAGATCTAACGGTCAGCGCTAAAACTTCAATGCACCCATTACAACATTTCACCAACCCCCTATTGAATATTAACTGTTGATCCCTTCCGTGATCCGATGGCTAGCACAAAATTGCTAATAAAAAAATCTAAATGTGCCACCCTCTGTCCCCTCCGATTCGTGATCCACCGATTCAATCCTGGCTGTTGAATCCACAAGAACCAATGGCCCAGACTGAATCGTGCTCTGCCCCTGTGCCCTCCATTGTTCCCCTGCTGATCAGTTCTCCACCGTTGATCTTCCACTGATCCAGCGGTCCACATGTAATCGCAAGTTCAAAACCATTGGAGTTTTGGCCCCTGCCTTGCTTCGATGCGATTATATCTCTACCATTGATCTCCTTTGATTCGATGGCCCTGCTTTCTCCCATCCATTCATTTGATCCTTTTGCCTCTGTTTCCTCTTTTAATCTCCGCCATCCATTCCATAGATCTGACGGTCCACATTAAAACCATCACTGACCCTTTCTCTCCCTACCGACCGTGCACCTTTCCATATCACGCACTTTTCCGCACCATCAGATCTCCCCGCCTTTAATCCAACGGCTGTGGTGCATATCGCGTTAGTTTGGCGTCGGAAGTTTAATGCTTCAAACTTACACGATAAAAGTGGTTTTGAGGAGGACACGTGTTGGGCGGCAAGTGATATCGCGTTTTTTTGGGAGATTTTCAAAACCACTCCCAAACATCGCGAAAATAGTTGTTTTCTCCTGAAAACCACTTCCCCTCTTCTGCCTTCGAAAGTTCTCCCATGCAGTCTTGACCGTTGATCTATATAGATCTACGGTCCTTGTCGCATCACATTTTCATTCATATTTCTTTCATCGGGCTTCCACAGAGTTACATCGGATGATCCCAACTGTTGATCTCCTCCTGAGATCTAACGGTCCACACTTAATCACCCTCTACCCATGCTGGCCCCACCATTCAAACGCCTGATTTCATTCATTTTCATCCATTTCCTTTGTAATTTTCCCAAAGGTAAAACTTTAGTGTTCTTACACTAAAAGTTCATTTATCTGCCTTACCTCTAAAGGCAACCCCTTCAGCAAATCACGACTGTTGATCACCACCATCAGATCTAATTGGACGGTTCAGAAGCATTTCTCCACCAGACCTTCATCAGATCTTTCCCCCACCATCACACAACAATTTTCACCGTTTTCTCCACTACAGCCGCTATTTCCACTATTGCGCTTCCATCTCCTTAGTCCTCCATAGCATCAACCTCCACTCTCGCATTGATTTCTTAACATGTTTGTGTGTTTTTCAGGGTTATAGATGGTGAAAACCGTTATTTCTCACAGTCACTGTCATAGCGACATAGAGCGCAAAGGAATCTTTCTCAGAGCTGGAGATCACAGGGAAAGACTCTTGAGGGGGTTTTAAACGCATGTTTCATTCCAATCAGAGTTATTAACTCTATTGAAAACCTCCAGCACCATTAAACCTACGCATTCACAGACAGAGACGGTCACAGAAGCAGCAAAGAGTATTAGTGAAGGATTAAAGTGGTTTAAAGCCCATTATTGAAGATTTTTAGCTTTAATTTAGTGTTTAAAGGGCGAAGGTACAAGATTGAAAACCTTATGATCAACACAAAAGTCCTAATGAGGCCTAAAAGCATAGAAACAATCCTTATCAACGTTTCACATTAGCAGAAGTTTCTTTCCCTTGAAAGGACGAGTTCCCATAATATTTTATTCTCGATCAACATTCCTGAGAAGATCACTACCCTGACAGTAGTCCTAAGACTACCAGAGCATTTGTTACACAGCATGGCAGGCCAAAAATCATTTAACTGCCTTACTTGTCCTAGAGTACTACAGAGTACTACAGCCGAAAAGTACATCAAAGAACATACCTGGAGTTACTATCAGCCTGTCGAAGAGCACTCTTTCACCCAAAGAGTACTGAGAGTCAGTGCAGTGATATTAAAACATAATGGGCCTTGAGCTTTCTTCTTCCTCTATTTTAAATGTTTCATTAAAAGTTAATCTACCCCCTCTGCCTCTCTTTCAGCTATAAAACTCTTGAAAAACATATTGTAAAGGTTGTTGTTCGGATAACCGTGGATTGTAAACTGTTTCTCTTGAGATATAGTTATGTGTGCATAATTGTAAAATAGGTTGAGGAGATGATTTTAGACTGAATATCAAGCTGTTGGAAAATTTTGTATATGAATGGTGTTGTTCTTTAATATGACAAGTATATTTCTTTGGATCCTGATTTAAAGCAGTGGTGATGTGTTCTACCTTTGTCTCTATTTTATTTCTATAATTCGTCATATTTAGTTTCTTTGATAAGAATCAGTAAACTGGTTTAGGATATGCCCTTGCATGGTACCCTAATGCTTCTTGTTCTTCTTATCTTTTATGTTTTCTACTAATTGTGTAATCTAAGAACTAATTCTAGATAATTTAACCAGTATAGTAGTTGGTTATCACTGCTTTCTGATGTGTGAATTCATGAATAAGTTCTTCGATGTTCTTGTCTGGTTTTAATTGAAGGAATTGGGATACTGGGAGATTAGAGTTGGTTCTGTCTCACTATGGTCCTTTTCTAACTGTTAAACGCTTTCTAAGTTACCTTAAGTTGAATGTCAAAGCATTGAAAGTTCAAAGCCTTTCTTTGATCTTAGGCTTCATCTTTGTGTTAAAATCTTTAATGTTTTCCCTTGTCTGAAGAGTTAACCTCCTTAGGAATTTGGTCATAGACGGTTAAGGCACGTCCTATCCCTAGATCAACTCCTAGGTAGCCACCTCGGAAGGTTTCCTTATTATTCATCTTCATTCCTTATCATTTCATCCCACACTTTCGTCTTTGAAAGATCCTCTGATTTAGATGACTAGCCCATTTTAAAACCTTAGATACTGAATTTCAAGTAAACCATTTGATGAATCCATTGCCCAATGGTCTCGAGTGTTCTCTGAATTATCTCCCTGTTGCCAAAATCCTTTCTGCTCATTTCTTTGTCTTACAGTGAACCTTTCCTTCATGTTCCCCAACAACCAAACAAACAAACAAACATAACAACAACCCTTGAGCCTTATAACTAGCCTAATACCATAAAACTGAACCTCAAAGACATATATATCTTTGTCTTTTATAGAGAGATCCCTCTTTGGACCCAGGAGGGCTAGATCCTGAGGTCCCAAAGTGGTTTTGATGTTGTCTTATCTTTTGGTAGTTCCAAACCTGCCAAAACATGGGAACCCCAACAACAGGAATGGGGAATTTATCTTTAATGGTGAGCTTATTGAGCTCCCTATAATCTGGACACATGCACCATGATCCATCCTTCTTGTGTACCAATACTACAAGAGTAGAGAAAGAACTTTGACTAGGTTGAATTATACCCACCTCTAACATTTCTGCAATCATACATTCAATTTCGCTCTTTTGGACGTAAGGATATCTATAAGGCCTGATGTTTGGAGGAACACTTCCTGGAATCAAATGAATGGCATGATCATGATCACGAATAGGTGGGAGTCCTTTGGGAGTTTCAAACACCTTGGAATGATTGTCCAAGACTTGTTGGAGATTTGCAGAAATAGATGATTTTGATGTTGGAACTTCTAGTGAGCATAATTGTGCAATTACGCCTCGTTGTTCTTTCTTTAGAAGCTTTGTCATGACATTAGAGCTTATTATATTTCCCGGCTTCCTTGCAATACCCCGTAATTCGACTTCCTTTCCTTCTGAAAAAAATTTCAAGAAAAGTTCTTGAAAATTAAAAGCTATCGTCCCCAAAGATTGTAACCATTGTACTCCTAGTACAACATCAGCACCTCCCATATGAATGGAAAGCATTGGACTATTCAATACATATTCCCCCATGGTTAGCTTGATATTATGGCATTTTCCAGAGCAATTTATAGTTCCTCCATTTGCAACCATAACTTGACATTCTGGTGCTGGGTATAGGAAACAATTCAATTCCTTGGCTACCTTACAATGAATAAAATTATGGGTACTACCTGAATCAATCAACACTATTACCTTTTTCTTCTTGATATGTCCTTCTATCTTGAGAGTTTGAGGAGTGGTAATTC
The DNA here is from genome assembly GCA_034641835.2 of Pinus albicaulis. Lineage (NCBI taxonomy): Eukaryota > Viridiplantae > Streptophyta > Pinopsida > Pinales > Pinaceae > Pinus > Pinus albicaulis. The sequence goes on along the minus strand of CM076583.1, from coordinate 301,370,573 downwards.
CTGCCAATGCATTACACGATATGGTAGGACTCATTTCTTCCTCTTCTTGGGTTGGTTCCTGGTGTATATCCTCTTCTTGTTCATTTTCTTCTTCCTCTTCACAATCTATGTAAAATAATTTCTTCTCAGCACACTTATGACCTTTAGTGTATTTTCTATCACAACTGTAGAAAAGCCATTTTACTCTTTTTTCTTCCAATTGTTGCGGTGTCAACCTTGTAGGTTTTTGAAATCTAGGAGTAGCAACACTTCCCTATTTATAGAAGTGAGTGGTAGACTTCCTTGTCGCCATAATTTTACATTCAATTTTTCTTGCCACCCTGAATGCCTTCTCCAATGAATCAGGTTCCAAAACACGAACTTCATGTTGGATGTTATCCTTTAAAGTACTTATGAAGAGATCAATCCTGTGTTACTCTGGAATATCAGTTACCCTTATATTCAATTTTTGGAAGTCCTCAATGTGCTCCCCCATTAAACCCTTTTGTTTGATATTTATCAATTGGCTAAAGAAGGTGTTGCTCTTTGTATCCTCATAATGTGCTATAATCTCCTTCGTAAAAATTGACCAAGTGACAATTTTTTACGGGAGCAAAGCCATCGATACCATACAAATGTATTTTGTTCTAAATGTAAAGTTTCAATGCGTACCTTTTGTGTGTTTTGCACATTATGGAGATCAAAATATTGCTCCATCTATAGTATCCATGTTACAGGATCCTTTCGATCAAACTTCCTCATATCCATTTTTGGAATATGGTGTTTCTTCCTGCCAACATTATATTTTATGAAATCATGATTAACATTTATTTTTTTCTCATCATGAGTTTCCTCTACTATCTTTTAACCATTAGGAAACATTTCTTGTATCAAATTTGTCAAACCTTCCATGTCTTCTTTTAGATCATTCTTCATGTTTTCCATTTTAGATTCCATGCTAGCTTCCATGCCATCTATCTTAGATTCCATGCCATTCTTCAAACCATACATCTTAGATTCCACGCCTTTCTTCAAACCATCCATCTTAGTTTCCACGCCTTTCTTCAAAAATTCCATGTCATTTTTTTTGCGCTTTGCGAGAGCGAAATTTGTTGCACTTTCTCTTGTAATTTTGATATGTCATGTTGTCATTCTTCATCTTCATGAGTCATAGTAGAGACTTCTAAAGGCGTAATGGGTGTTGAATACCTTTTAGGGGCCATTTTAGAATCCAATACTGATATCTATTCTACAATATGCCCTTGGAATCAATTCAACTTGATTCTTCAAACAAGACTTATGCAATTCAGAAAAAAAATACACACCTTTTACTTGCTTTTGAGGAGCTCGATATTGAAATTTAATTATCTCTATAATTGCAGATCCTCAATATCTAAAATTCAGCCCTGTAGTAGCCCTCTGAAGCTTCTTTCAAATTCCATAGGTCTGATCTGATTTAGATTCTTCAAGGCAAATTTATGTCCAATCTCCCACAATGACCAAATTTTGGACTAGTTCAGTAGAGCAAACTTGTACGACTTGCCACATGTCCTTGTTTCCTCCTTTGACTCTGAAATTGATAGATCAAAAAATACCGTCCATGCACTTGTGGCCACTTTTTACATAATTCCAATCTGATGCTCAGAGAGAGAGCTATGAATGTTTTCCCACGATCACCTCTTTGAGATGAAATTAAGAAGCCTAAAAAAGCCCTAACTTCCACAAATCATATCTCCAAAAATATTATGAACCAATATCTGAAATTTTTTGACGATGTTCCTTAGGATTGTGGCTTCACACTCTAAACATTTCAACTTCTAAACCTTCGTAGAAGAAAATTTATTACGAAAATACCACGATGACCTGTTTAGGTTAAATTCAGGAGCCTGCAAAATGACCTAACTTGCATAGATCATATCTCCGAAAATGTTGCGAACCAAGCTCTAAAATGTTTTGACGATGTCACTTAGGATTTTGGCTTCATACTCTAAAAATTTCAGATTTTGAACCTTTGTAGAAAAAAGGTTATAGAGAAAATGCCACGGTGACTTGTTTGGAGCAGTAAAACCCTAAAATCTCAAAGCTCTGATACCAAATGTTGTGAAACCAGCTCCAAAAAGAGAAGAGAAGAGATATCAATGCCTTAGAAATAAGCCACTTTGAGGGGGAAGCCTCCAATACATTACATGAATGAACAATTCTTGGATGATTCAAATTACAAAACCTCCTTTCTATATATAGGAGTCCATGGGGCCATAATGTAATCCTAGTTGGGCCATAATGTAATCCTAGCCAACCTAAGAATAATAATTTAAGGGCACAATAATAACAATATGGGGGTTACAAGGGTATAATAATAACAATAAGGGGGTTACACTAACAACAATAAGGGACTATACTAGTAATATAGGGACCTAACAATCTAGATTAGCATGATATAACTTCACATCACCTCAACTCAAACATAAATAGGGTCATGATATCCATAACAATAACTAACTAACATGTTCACATCGTAAGCTCAAAAAAATTTTCATTCATGCATAACAATAGCATATGCACAATCATTCTAGATTATAATTATACATATAACATCAAGATCTTAATTCAATAACCCTAATCATCAAGTTAACTAACATATAACATTAACAAAAATGCATATAAAAAAAATTACTATCCTACATGACTATCTAATGGACATGCATATGACCACACATAACTAGCATCTACCATGCATATAACCACATAAAAAATATAATTAAAAGTATATAAGTAACCCTAATTCTTATAACAAGTATTAACCTACATACCTGCATACCAACCATACAAACTTGTATGACGACATTCTCTTACCACGAAGTCCAATGCTGCAACCTCGCTTTAATAGTAATCTTCTCCTACTCTATCTCAGCCAACACATTAGAATCATAACATACCAATAGCATCATGATGACCTCATTTCATAAAATGACCTCACATTGCATGCATTACCTACTATACATGGTGTTAGCGCTCAAATCTACCTCAGGCTGAAATGAGGTAAAACTCAAGGCCACATCAAACCACGCTCAGCCTCGTAGCTAGCCCTACGAGGACAGGAGAGGGCTCTCTCCGTCAATCTCGGTAAAATGAGCAATAAGGTACGAGATGACTTATGATAGGAACTGATTTTAGGCTAGTAAAGAGATAGGTATGTTTGATTTTTTGGTTTTTGGGTTTTCGCTGGAGAAATGGGAAAACAAATTTTGGGTCCGGGGATAAGGTCAGACCTTTGCAGATTTCAAGTTGGGGCGAGGTAGGTGAATGTATTGATGCTTTTGATTGGATATATGGACAGATTAGACCGACGAGGAGCTGAAGAGGGCAAAGAAGAACTTGGATCCTCTCCAAACAGCTGAAAACATATAGAATTAACTGAATTCAAAGGCCAAGCACTGTAAACAATGGATTCAACCTTATTCACTCATTCAAATTAGTTCAGAAGCATATGAAAGGATGGCATACATTAAACATGAAGAAACTTACAGTAAACAAAGAAGAAACACCATCAAGAACAGAACACCACAAGGATCCCAACAAGTGCCGCAAAACCCCTGATCTTTCCTTAGCCAAAATATGAAATAATATGTACAATGATATCAAAAGTATCCCAAGAGTCCAACCTCTCCAACCTCTGAAAATGATTGAGAAATTACAATATATAGAGCATCCTAACACCTTTCCCCACCTCTAGGGGTCGAATTCCCTCTTCAGGGATCAGTTTCAACCAATTCTAATCATGGAACTACAATCTAGGCAACTAACAACTTGCCTCTAAAAGAGTGGAAACTGATCCATTACATGATTTTTTACCCTTTTGAGAGTGAATCTTCTAGAATAGATAAAAATAAGCCAAAGTTACATGTCAAACATGAATTTACATCATAAAAACCCAAAAATTCCATCCACAAGCAAAACTGGTCCATACTAGGCGAAAATCTGAGCTGGCAGTTGAAAATTCAGCAAAAATTTAAGTGGGTTGCTTTTGAGCCGAGTGGGTCGCACTTTTTCCAGCCTGAATTTGAGGTACTTCCCGGCATCCAAATTGAGCTCATGATAGCTTGTTGGAAAGCCCTGGATGTTGAATATCCAACCCAAGTGGAATTTCTGAATTTGGAGCTCATTTGACCCTCCAAAACCTCATTCTCCCAGAGGTACTCCCTGCTGGTGCAAAAGGTGGCAGCAAGGTGTTTTTCATGGTGTTTTTGAGCTCTTTGACCATCCAGATTTTGATGAAATGCTTAGTTGATTTCTGAGGATGCATAACTAACCATGAAAAATCCAAAAATGCAAAAATTTCCTCCAGCAAGTGTCCCAAAAAAAAGTGAGCATATGAGGGTGAGACCCACTTAACTGAAAAACCTGTTTTTTGACCCAAAAATTTGAAAATGACAAACTTTTCTCCGAATTTTCCCAAATTCGGAGCGGAGGTCCTCCATCATGTATCCTGCCCAGTCAACGAAGCCTCGGCCAAAATCCGAAGTGGATTAGGCCTTTTCCGCCGTCTTAGTGCTTCGCGCAACCTCCTCTTCAGAATCTTCATTCTCGCTTTGCAAACATGCATGCGAGCCCAATAATGGCCTTTCATGTGACGAAGCATGTCTTTGTCTCTATCATTATCCTGTGAATGTACCTACGCTGATGAAGAAGGCGAGACCCCTTCCACGCCATGTGGAGATAGTACTCGCGCTGTTGATGAAGTCAACGAGACCCTTTCCACCCCATGTGGAGATAGTACTCGTCGTGATGCTGCAAACAAAGCTCTGTGGCCTCTCTGATATGTCTGAACCAAAGGAGCGCTGATATGCTCAACCTCAGGAATGTCCGGCTGGTGTGAAGGCTCTCCCGCATCATGAACTGTCTCGGGAGGCAGCCGTGGCACTGTGAAAAAGTCACGAGAAATGAAATCCTCCCAAGTGATGCCCTGCTCTGCCAACTGATGTAACACTATGATCTTGATCAAAGCGTAATGGTATATACTCTTGTACTGCTGCGCTGGGCTCGTCTTCTTTTGCACAAAAATCACCATCCTCTCTATGTTGCGATATATGAAGTACGGAATATTCATCATACGTACCCTTGTGAAGTGCATCAACAAACAAATATGGTACGCAAAGAGACGGGCATATCTGCCCTCACAACTAAAATACTGAATGATGAGTTTCATCAGTGGTGGAAACTCATCCCTCAAGAATCTGAATGGAAAACCTCTGCTCAAGTAACTCATATATCCAGTTTTTATGTATGGCTCATAGTGGAATTTCTCTAAATGCTGACGTTTGTTCCATTCCTCGCCCATGTTTGGTATGCCAGTGGCTTGAGAAATAGTCAAGGGTGAAAAAATGAATTCAACCCCGGCAAGATTTACCCGGCCATCCCGTAAATGTAGAACAAACAGACGGGCCAATTCACGATGAAGCCGGGTTTGTGCAATCATCTCACAAAATCTGAAACATGACAAATACCGAAAACAATCCATTGCTAGTGGACATGTCTGCAACCGAGCCAAAGAAGTAGGCTCCTCTCTGCGATGATTACCACCTCTGCTAACTCTATGAGACCCCCGTGGCACATTACCTTCAGTCATGGAATCACTGCCTGACCCTTGCTCATACTCTGACTCTGTCTCTGACATGGCTCTGAACAAGATATCGGCACTATGTATACTGATATAAATGCAGTGAAAACAGAGTTATAATGTGTGTTTCAACACCCAACAAATATCCCCCACTGTCAGAGCACCATAAGGAAACAAACAATGATAATATCTCTGTTTTAGGTGGATTGAAATAGAAGCACAGTCTCTGTTTTAATTGCAAATGAAACTTGACAAATGGTAGCAGGCAGCCTTTAGAATGTTGGGTAAACTTTGTCAAAGGGAGCAAAGCATCATATGACTGTGTTTGTCAATGGGCAATGAAAACAGAGTTACAAGTGTCAATGGGCAGTGAGAACAGAGTTATGAAAACGTGTTATCAATGGGCAATGAGGTGCAATATATCAATGATCATCATGGAACAAAAGTCATGACAGTGGTAAAATGATAATGATGACCACAGTGGTATAATGGATGTGAAAACAGTGGGCTTTGAACATACATGCCAAGGTGGATATATCAATGATATAAGGTGGTAAAATGCTCATAAAACCATCCATATATATTTTAAAACCCTGAAGAAAAAATCAGCCATGTATGTAGGGTTTTACTCTTCCATTCAAACGATTGAAGACTTCAAGATACCATCAACACATGAAAAACTACTGAGCAATAGTTTAGAACCTGTTTGTAGGCAGTTGGAGAAAATTTAAATCGAAACTGGGCGCTCAGCACGATTTTTCTGAACTCTGCTGTCAAGTGGGTCGCTTTTTCCCAAGTGGGTCGCTTTGCCCAAGTGGGTCGCACCCGTTATAATTTACACTGTGAAAAACGCCCAGGTGGGTCGCTTTTCCCAAGTGGGTCGCTTTTGCCCAAGTGGGTCTCACGACCTCCAACTCTGTCAACAATGCTCCAAAATGCGATTTCGGCCTCCAAACTCCAGATTTCGACTTGTATGCTATGGATTTTTGGAAATAAAACTTGTTTTCCCTTTTATACATGATGTAAATATCTTTCACAATCAGATTTGATCCCAATCTATTTGATAACCCATATTACAATGTTTTTGCATTTTCACATTTGGCTTTTTAATACAATCTCTCTTTGGCTTTTCTGAGTTTTGAATTGATTATTTTGTTGTCTTCTTGCAGGGGTATGGCTCTTTAGCTGAGGAAAAGATCAGAGGTCTGCGTTGACACTGCTTCTTGGTGAAATAAACACAATTTATTACAAAATAATATTGAACAATTTCTAGCTCCAAAACAGAGTTTTGGACTAGAAATGTTTTTTAAAATGCTAATGATAATAAAACATGAAATCAAAATTTGCGGAACCATCCTCATCCTGCAGGCTTTTATGACATGCATACAAATGACTCGAAAACCCTAGACACTAGGACCCAAGACACTTATTTGACATTTAATGACTATAAATGAAGTGATGATGATTTGAGTGATTTTTGAGGAAATTTTTAAAATAGCACTGCAGGTGTAAGCATGAGGAAACATAAGACAACAGACCCCTTCGTCAGTCAATGGCATGCTCCTAGCGAAATGCAACGAAGTGGAACAAGCGAGACACCTAAGAATGAATATGCAAAAGACGAAATGATCACTGACGGAGGGCTGTAAGGACCGACTCTAACATTGGCTCCAATGGGGATGGTGGCTCCATGGAGATGCCAAGAACGACAGATCTCTGGGGGAGTCAGACAGTGCCTTTCATCCATTGGGCGATGGAATCATTATTTCAACTGATAAAACAAAACTTTGGACATTTTTATTGACTGCAGATTTGACTAAAGACTGACTGAAATTTGACCAAAACTGACATGACTAAAACTGACATGACCTTTAAAACTCAAGGACTAATAAAACTGACTTGACAATTTCAAACCAACCAATCTCCATCTCCAGAATTATAGCCTTCGCTCCGGGCCCCAGACTGAAGATGAGAGATCGGTACACACTTGCAATGAAACAAAAGTAAAATGATATATACAATGATAATGAGATCAGCAGAAGATACTCAGAAGTAATATCGCTTCAACAACCGACCATTGATCGGTCCTCCAGGACAATCATCTCCATTCATTTCTTTGAGAAGAAATGCATTTTGACCCCGATACGCTGCAATCTTAAAAGGACCCTTCCACAGATTTTCAAATTTGCCGTGCTTTCCCTTATCTTCATTCCGAGCATCCCATTTCAAAACTACCTCATCCAAATGAAACTTATCTGCTTTCGCCTTTCTGTCGTAGATCTTCTTTATGCGCTCCTGCAACTTGAAAGTATTTTGAAATACCTCCTCTCGTGTCTGCTGTAAATGAATCATCTGATTAATCCTCCGCTGCATAGGATCTTCCTCACTCCCAGCCTCCTGAAACAATTTGACCACCGGACAGAAAGTGAAGTAGGAAAAACCGTATCTGTTCCATACACCAACTCGAAAGGAGACATGCCAATAGACTTTTTCTGACTTACCCTATCAGCCCACAATGCATTCACTAACTTCTTGTGCCAGGCCTTTTTGTTGATTTCCAGCAATTTCTTAATGATATTCACCAAGGATTTATTTGAAGATTCCGCCAAACCATTCCCTTGCGGATGGTAGGCGGTCGAATGTCCCAAGGTAATATTGTACTTAAAGCAAAAATCAACCAACCTCTTAGACTTAAAGGCTGCTGCATTATCTGTGATTATTTTACTAGGACACCCAAAACGTGACAGAATATTGTTTTCAAGAAAAGAAATAATTACCGCATCCGTGGCCTGTCGAGTGGGAATCGCCTCAATCCACTTAGTGAAGTAGTCTGTAGCTGTCAAAATCCATCTATGATGTCCGGAAGATGCTGGGTGGATTTCCCCGATAAAATCCAATCCCCACTGCTGGAATGGTGCACTAACTTCAATTGGTTTTAGAGGCAAAGGCTGTAGTTTCTGCTTCCCTTCGAAAATTTGACACTCATGACAATTTTTAACGGCCTTAAATACATCAGAAAACAAAGAAGGCCAATAATACCCTGCCCTTAGAATCTTATTCGCTGTGGTCTTCCAAAACAAATGACCTCCACAGTCACCTTTGTGAAAGTCCTCCAAAACTTTTTGAGCTTCCTCCTCTACCAAACAATTCAACAACATACCTCCAGGGTCTTTCCAATATAATGCAGAATTCAGAATGCAGAATTTAGCAGCTCTTAACTTCAATGTTCTACTCTTATTTCTAGGCATCCCGGGCGGTGGAGACAAATTCTGAAGCACGTACAAAATGTCAGCATACCAAGGGGAAGAAACAAAAATATCGGATACCTGAACTGATGTACTTTCCTCATCTTCATCAGACATGGCAGCAATCAAATTTATGTCTAGAGCATGCAGATTTTTTTCAGCCATGAGCTTGGTGAGTCCTTGTCCTTTGATCAGCTTGGTTGGTTTAATTTCCACATCGTATTCTAACAACGTAGCGATCCACTTACCCCTTCTTCCCTCTGGATCTGCCTGTACCAAAACATCTTTAACTGCTGCGTTAGGAACGTATGCTATAATGTGGGAATGCAATATGTACACACGGAAGTCTTTCAAGGCCTTTACAAGCGCAAGTGCTTGTTTCTCAATGATATTGTACTTCAATGCTCCATCTCTTATGATCCGACTGAAGAAAGCAATGGGCTTCTCAACTCCATCCCTTTTTTGCATCAAAACAGCTGCCAATGTGTGCTCAGAAGCGAAAGAAAATAAAATGAAGTCCTGTGTATAATCTGGGCTGATTAAAATAGGAGCTGAGGAAAGAGCTATCTTTACCAAATTGAATGACTTTACCGCCTCTTCTGTCCACCTTACCTGACTGTCCTTTTTCAGCATGTTCGTGATTTCTCTAAGGTGTTCTGCAAGATTTGGAATGAAACGACGCAGAAAATTCATTTTACCATTAAATGATTGTATTTCTTTCTTGTTCCGGGGCTGTTCAATCTGCTGTATGGCTTCAACACGTGCAGGGTCAACTCGAATGCCATCTTTCGATATGATGTGGCCAAGGAGCTTGCCTTCATCCATGGCAAAAAGGCTCTTTTTCGGATTCAGCGAAATGCCATATTTTCTGCACTTCTGGAAAACAATTTTCAAATGATATAAATGTTCCTCATCAGAATTGGAAAACACGGTTAAATCATCAAGGTAAACAACCAAAAACACATCTTTCTCGTTGGCAAAAGCCATGTCCATTGCACGCTGAAAGGTAGCGCCTGCATTCTTTAAACCAAACGGCATCTTTGCATAATGAAATGTTCCCCAAGGAGTGGTGAACGCAGTCTTGTCACGATCATCTTCCTGCACTAAAATCTGATTATAACCTGAGTATCAGTCGAGTAGTGACATCCTTGATGCTCCAACTACTCGCTGCAATATATGGTCCATTTTTGGCAGCGGATAATTGTCTTTTAATGATACCTTATTCAGATTTCTGAAGTCAATACATAAACGGATCTCACCTGTCTTCTTTCTCACGGGCACCAAGTTTGATATCCAATCCGAAAATCGAATAGGCACAATGATTCCTGACTTATACAACCTATTTACCTCTTTTTCAATCGATGGTAGCAGCTTTGGATTGATCCTCCTCAACTTTTGACGAAAAGGCTTCTGATTTGGTTTGATGGGGATAGTATGTTGAATGATGTTGGTATCATATGTTTTTAGATCTGAATAATCCCACGCAAATGCATCAGAAAATGAAGACAACAATTTCACATATTCTGCCTTTACCTTTGGTGACAATGACTTTGATAATTTTACCATCTTGGGATTCTCGGCTGTCCCAATATTTACCTCTTCAACACCTTTTTCTGTTGGCCTCAATGTCGGTTTGCGAGCTACATCATCTTGATCAAACAACTCTTCCAAAGGAATCAATCCCTTAGGAATGATGTTATCCTTAAGTTGCAGCACTTCCATTTGGTTTATTTGCATGTCATCACTGCCATCATCAAATTCTGTATCTATGGAGGTATCTTTAAACTTACCCTTATTCTGCAGAAATTCACTAATCTCCTCATCATCCTGAAAGACTTGCCAACATCGCTGATTGTCTGGAACGGTGGGCCGGTGTTTCACATGTATCTCGAGCTTGTTGCTGGAATTCATCGGAATTTTAAGATTGCTTGCTACCTTAGCAAGTCCATCAGCAACACCATTTTGTATGCGGGGCACACATGTCAAAGTATGATCAGAAAATAATTTCAGAATGTCAAGAACTGTATTTCGGTAAGCCCTCATGCGAGGATGCTTAGCCTGAAACTCACCTTTAACTTGCTTTATCACTAATTCCGAATCACCGTATACTGCAATCCTTTTCGCTTTCAGCTTCTTAAGAATCTTAAGGCCAGCAATAAGAGCCTCATATTCCACTTCATTATTAGAACAGTCAAATGCCAGCTTGTAGGAACACACTCTCACATTGCTCGGGACCTTATCCGGAGCGGAAAACGGACTACGAATCCAAACACCAATTCCAGCACCGTCGTTACCCACTGCGCCATCAAAATCCATGGTCCAAAGACCATCTTCATCGTCCTCTAAATGCTGAAATTGTACCGGCTCTGTTTTTCCTGTTTGCTGCCCATTATCTTCAGCTGATTGCTCCATAACAGCTTGTTTTTCTCTTCTTTCTTTTTGCAAAACTTCTCTAAAATTCTCATTGATTTCTAGTATATCTTCTGCCTGAACTAATTGACTTTCTATATCATTAAAACTATCAGCAAGCAACACAAACGACTCTAAGTCGGTATGTACATAATTTACAGGATGATTGATTGGCTTCTCTTTGCTAGTTATCATGTATTTCATCTTCTGCTCTCGATATAACTTTCTCATTTGACCGAAAACTGGAATTGTAGCATAAGAGAAATCTAACTGAAGTGTACCTTTCAACTTTGCCCCCCAAGATCTTGCAAGGAGCATCCCGAACCGTGGAGGAATGTCGGCAACCACCACATCCATCAAAACATTCTTCGCTGGGATTTGATCTAAGCTTACAACCAAATCTTTGATGAGTCCTATACACTTTACCCGGATGGAATCAAATGAATACAAATCATGATATTCTCTTGTAATGTCTAATCCCAACTTTTCCATGATCGCCTTTGGCATCAAATTGTGCGAAGCACCCGAATCGAGCATAGCATTGTGCAATATATATTCGTGCAACCTTAAACTGATGTAAAAAGGAGGAACATTACTGTCAGGGGACTCACCATTTAATGCAGGCCCAAAAATCAATTCCGGCTGATCATCCTGAACATTTACTGTGTCAATCATTGAATCAAAGTTTAGGATTTTGGAGACTTGACTACGGTAGTTGCTGTTCTTCATGATTTCTGTCAAAGGAATAGATATTTTCAGTTTGGAAATTTCATTTTCCAAACTAAATGCTGAAACTTTCTCAACCTCTTTGACTGGAACTTCCTTCTTTTCAGCCTTGTCTTTCACTATGTTTGACTGATTTACCTTTTCTGCTGATGATACTTTACTAGCTGCGGGATCAACTGTCTCTTTTCCTCTCTTCTGTGGTATCGGTGAATCCGTCTTTGGTGCTGAAGCTTCTTTTCTTTTCTGCATGGGATTTATGGGCACATCTCGATTTCTCAATGAATATTGTTTCTGCTGAGCGGTCAATGCATTCATATATCCTCTTTGGTATTCATCTGACTCTTCCTCTAAATCTGCATCGTTTGTTAGGATGAAATCCTCATCTTTCTGAACAACTGAACTTTCTCCGTATTCTTCATCCTCAGTGATATAGATAGGAAAATCATCAGGAGTGAAGAAATGATTTTGCTCACCTGAAACATCATCATCATCGTCGGAATCATGACTCACAAAATTCTGCAAAAGAGGTGTCTTAATCTGCTGTTGGGCTGCTGACTCTTGAGCTCTTTGTTCACGCTGCTTAATTCTGAATTGTGGCTGCTGCTGGCCACGGTAGTTGGGATTACGAATCTGCATGTATGATTTGTCAAGTGTCACCTTTTTAAGCAATTTTTCCACCTCACGAAGCAAGTGCTGTTCTGATGTGGAAGTGGAAGGCTCTTCCTTTATAGTCACTCTTTTCTCTGCTTTCAACCGTGCTCTTTTATTGTTCAGATTTGCCTCAACACTAACAGCGACTTTCTGCATATCTTCTAAAGTAGGTGGATCTCTATCACGAAGGGAATAAGCCATCTCCGGATCAAAGCCATCCGGGAATTTAAGGAGAGCAGACTTTTTAGACGGTCTCAAGTCATCTGGAATTGCATTATACATTGTATTGAATCTAATGATATAATCCTGAACAGACTCACCAGGATTACGTTTGATGTTTGTATATTCTAAAGTAATCTGCAGCGGATCCTTTTTCATCTCCCATCGATCTAAAAACTGCCTCTGGAGTTCTGCCAATGTAGTGATGCTTCTTTGTGGCAAGGCTCTAAACCATTTTCTTACCTCTCCTCCAAAAGTTTGCACAAAAAGCCTCATACTCACATTCTCTTCATCAATCTCAAAACGATCAAAGAAATCTACCATATTGTCTACATGCTGTTGTGCAGGAATACTCTGTGGAGTGCCATAAAATATTGGGATCTTGCTCTGATAGTCTGTAGGCATATCATTCAACTGCTGTGGTAACACAAGAGGTGCAAAACGAGCAACCATAGCTCTTGGTGGATTGATGACAATCTGCTGCCGAGGAGACACAGGAGGACTAGGAGCAGTAGGTCTGCGAGGTGTATTTGGTGGAGACGGAGGAGAGATTACTATGGATTGCTGATCAGAAAACTCAGGCTGAACCGGAATGGTAGGGATAAAGGGAGGCTCAGTAGGGATCCGTGAACTAGATGCAATTTCAGATGGTCCAAGAATTTGTGAAGCAGATTCAGTGAATTCAGGAGTGTTGGTATCCACAATGGAATTTTGCAACTGTCTGTCCAGGTAATGTGAAACAAATCTATATTGCAAATCTTCAGTAAACAATGGATCTGGAACTAATCTTGACAATTCAGTTTCGGAAAAATTTACAAACAAGGATGTTTCAAATCGTGCATCAAAAGGAATTTCATCAACATATATAATTTTAACAGGACAGGATGCAGATCTGGTAAGAAATCTGGAGCTCCCAAAACTCACTTGACTTTCTCTTTCAGAACTTTCTTGACTTCCTTGTCTTCTAAGGGTCCTAGGAATCAGATTTGGATTTTCAAATATTGTTGGTGGATCAGGGTCAGGATTCGCCCTAGTATTCCTTCTTGAAGCCAGTGTATTGATCTTCTCGGGATAAATTTTCAAGGAACACAATCAATTATTTTCAGCCTTTCGACTTCTAGACTCAATCATCCAAAGGGTCTAGAACGAATAAGTATACTGGGGTGATTTACAAATCGAGTGTTGCACTCACAAGCTTACCGGAGATCGACTGAAGCAGCGTTTATCTACTACCGCTTATGCATAGCAAAAGCGTTTCGAAAGCTACCTGGCGTGACTTCAGACTCCGTCTAAGACTCATGGAACAAACACATCAACAAGCAAACCATTGAGATCTTCCCCAGTATGGTCGCCACTATGTTAGCGCTCGAATCTGCCACAGGCTGAAGAAGGCGAGGTTCGAGGCAACATCAAACCAACCTTAGCCTCGTAGCTAGCCCTACGAGGACAGGAGAGGGCTCTCTTCGGGTCTATCTCAGCAAAAGGTTTTCAGAAGGGCTGAGATGACCAAAAGCATAACTGATCTTAGGCTAGTAAACTGATAGAAAAGGGTTTTTTTTAATAAATGGGGTTTTCTGGGCTGCATGGGGCAAAGAACAGCTTGAACAGGGAAATATAATCAAAAACACAGATTATCTCCTGAGGCAAGATAAGCAAGAAGTTTAACATCAAATTGAGATTAAATGGAATGGCTGGACTGCTGAGGAGTTGACAAGGGCATAGAAGATGAATCCTTGTCAAACAAAAGAAAACACTAAATTTGAACAAACTTAAAGGCAGAGCATATAAATTATGAATTCTACCTTAACACTTCATTTGTTCAAATGGAAACGATCATGAAATGACATAAACACATAACAGGCTACATATGAAACAAAAGAAGACACAAATGTTAAATCTCATACCACAGGAATCTCAGGGGTCAGAGCTGCATTTTTAACTAAAATCTCTGTCAAAATCTATACAATGAAACTCTGTTCTCTCTCCTACACTAGCTCTCAGAACTCTCCTTGACTCTGCCTCTTTTTTTTTACAAATGATTATTTAATACATTAAACGGCTCAGAAGAAAACCGATCCATGAAAAGATGGAACTGTTTCAACTGGCACTATGAAAAATAGTAAAAGCCACTCATCGATTCCTAAAGATCAGCGCATACAATAAATAGACCAAAAATTTTTTCCCTACAGGTCGATAAAAAGATGAGTTGTTCAAATATAATTGCAAGAATCCCTCTGATGGCCGATAAACTGGAGTACAGATCCCGTTAGGATCAGGACTGAAGTCTTGAAATAGGAACCGAATCCTATTTCTTCTGCTGTGATGGATATCTTAACTTATTTTCAGCTTGCCACGTTACATTTGCCATTTTAATAAAACAACCTTCAAACTAAAATTCTGCCGATTCAGCGCATGGTGACAACTGTACTGAGAGAGGTTTATATGGTTGCACTCAACGTTTAATTTAAATTTATTTGCAGGAACGACCCAATAGCCAGAGTTATAATATGCCACTCATTGAACTCCAACACGTCCAACCACATGCAATATGGTAGCATCAGCAATAACTCACAATCCGCCTCCTAAGAGCCACATCGCCCGTAATCCCACAAAATCTCCAAAGGATCCCAACAATCGCTGGCGGAAATCATGGAACAAAATCCTGTCTGTCTCAGGCTCCCCATGATTGAATCTCATCATCTGTTTTGCCATCACATTGAAAGCGAACTTCTTGGTTTCGAGCTGTGCAGAGAAGGGGCGCTGCTCTATCTTCGGGCCAAGCACAGGACTCATCTGGTAACACTTGCAACAATTCTGCCGCACTCTGTCCAAAACAATACGCACACACCTTCGCACTATCATCCAGAAGAGTAACAGTAAAGAGACAGAAACTACACATGAATAAACTTGATTTGCAGAATGCCCACATTGTGAATGTAATAATTCTAGTTTTAACCAGTGAAGTTCGACACTTCCAATGAGAACCCTGCAAACCTGTGTAAATTGAAACAAACCGAGCGCGACTACCACCATAGTGCCAAAAGGAATGGCAGCCAGAGAACCATAAAATATGGCAATGATGTTCAGTACAAATCCAATGCCAAAGCACATAAATGGGAAGAGAGATGCCGTAAGAACCATCGGCTTTATCCAGCGCTTGCCATCATTACGTGAATACAGTCCTCCGCTCATATAGCTAGATACCAGGGCCATTTGCATCATTAGGCATGTCCTCAACACCACAATAACGGTGCCATAACTTTCGGTATGTTGATTCCAAACCATGAACCATACAAACTTGTATGACGACATTCTCTTACCACGAATTCCAATGCTGCAACCTCGCTTTAATAGTAATCTTCTCCTACTCTATCTCAGCCAACACATTAGAATCATAACATACCAATAGCATCATGATGACCTCATTTCATAAAATGACCTCACATTGCATGCATTACCTACTATACATGGTGTTAGCGCTCAAATCTACCTCAGGCTGAAATGAGGTAAAACTCAAGGCCACATCAAACCACGCTCAGCCTCGTAGCTAGCCCTACGAGGGCAGGAGAGGGCTCTCTCCGTCAATCTCGATAAAATGAGCAATAGGGTACGAGATGACTTACGATAGGAACTGATTTTAGGCTAGTAAAGAGATAGGTATGTTTGATTTTTTGATTTTTGGTTTTTCGCTGGAGAAATGGGAAAACAAATTTTGGGTCCGGGGATAAGGTCAGACCTTTGCAGATTTCAAGTTAGGGCGAGGTAGGTGAATGTCTTGATGCTTTTGATTGGATATATGGACAGATTAGACCGACGAGGAGCTGAAGAGGGCAAAGAAGAACTTGGATCCTCTCCAAACAGTTGAAAACATATAGAACTAACTGAATTCAAAGGCCGAGCACTGTAAACAATGGATTCAACCTTATTCACTCATTCAATTTAATTCAGAAGCATATGAAAGGATGGCATACATTTAAACATGAAGAAACTTACAGTAAACAAAGAGGAAACACCATCAAGAACAGAACACCACAAGGATCCCAACAAGTGCCGCAAAACCTCCGATCTTTCCTTAGCCAAAATATGAAATAATATGTACAATGATATCAAAAGTCTCCCAAGAGTCCAACCCGTAGAATGCCTCAGAAATTACAATATATAGATCACTCTAACACCTTTCCCCACCTCTAAGGGTCGAATTCCCTCTTCAGGGATCAGTTTCAACCAATTGTAATCATGGAACTACAATCTAGGCAGCTAACAACTTGCCTCTAAAAGAGTGGAAACTGATCCATTACATGATTTTTTACCCTTTTGAGAGTGAATCTTCTAGAATAGATAAAAATAAGCCAAAGTTACATGTCAAACATGAATTTACATCATAAAAACCCAAAAATTCCATCCACAAGCAAACATGGTCCATACTAGGCGAAAATCTGAGCTGGCAGTTGAAAATTCAGCAAAAATTTAAGTGGGTCGCTTTTGAGCCGAGTGGGTCGCACTTTTTCCCGCCTGAATTTGAGGTACTTCCTGGCATCCAAATTGAGCTCATGATATCTCGTTGGAAAGCCCTGGATGTTGACTATCCAACCCAAGTGGAATTTCTGAATTTGGAGCTCATTTGACCCTCCAAAACTTCTTTCTCCCAGAAGTACTTCCTGCTGGTGCAAAAGGTGGCAGCAAGGTGGTTTTCATGGTGTTTTTGAGCTCTTTGACCATCCAGATTTTGATGAAATGCTTAGGTGATGTCTGAGGATGCATAAATAACCATGAAAAATCCAAAAATGCAAAAATTTCCTCCAGCAAGTGTCCCGAAAAAAAAAGTGAGCATACGAGGGTGAGACCCACTTAACTGAAAAACCTGTTTTTTGACCCAAAAATTTGAAAATGACAAAATTTTCTCCGAATTTGCCCAAATTCGGAGCGGAGGTCCTCCATCATGTGTCCTGCCCAGTCAATGAAGCCTCGGCCAAAATCCGAAAAGGATTAGGCCTTTTCCGCCGTTTTAGTGCTTCGCGCAACCTCCTCTTCATGATCTTCATTCTCGCTTTGCAGACATGCATGCGAGCCCAATAATGGCCTTTCATGTGACGAAGCATGTCTTTGTCTCTATCATTATCCTGTGAATGTACCTACGCTGATGAAGAAGGCGAGACCCCTTCCACATCATGTGGAGATAATACTCGCTCTGCTGATGAAGTCGGCAAGACCCCTTCCACCTCACGTGGAGATAATACTCGCCGTGTCGCTGCAAATAAGGCCCTGTGGCCTCGCTGATATGTCTGAACCAAAGGAGTGATGATATGCTCAACCTCAGGAACGTCCGGCTGGTGTGAAGGCTCTCCCGCATCATGAACTGTCTCGGGAGGCGGCTGTGGCACTGTGAAAAAGTCTCGAGAAATGAAATCCTCCCAAGTTATGCCCTGCTCTGCCAACTGATGTAACACTATGATCTTGATCAAAGCGTAATGGTATATACTCCTGTACTGCTGCGCTGGGCTCGTCTTCTTTTGCACAAAAATCACCATCCTCTCTATGTTGCGATATATGAAGTACGAAATATTCATCATACGTACCCTTGTGAAGTGCATCAACAAACGAATATGGTACGCAAAGAGACGGGCATATCTGCCCTCACAACTAAAATACTGAATGATGAGTTTCATCAGCGGTGGAAACTCATCACTCAAGAATCTGAATGGAAAAACTCTGCTCAAGTAACTCATATATCCAGTTTTTATGTATGGCTCATAGTGGAATTTCTCTAAATGCTGACGTTTGTTCCATTCCTCGCCCATGTTTGGTATGCCAATGGCTTGAGCAATAGTCAAGGGTGAAAAAATGAATTCAACCCCGGCAAGATTTACCCGGCCATCCCGTAAATGTAGAACAAACAGACGGGCCAATTCACGATGAAGCCGGGTTTGTCCAATCATCTCACAAAATCTGAAACATGACAAATACCGAAAGCAATCCATTGCTAGTGGACATGCCTGCAACCGATCCAAAGAAGTAGGCTCCTCTCTGCGATGATTACCACCTCTGCTAACTCTATGAGACCCCCGTGGCACATTACCTTCAGTCATGGAATCATTGCCTGACCCTTGCTCATACTATGACTCTGTCTCTGACATGGCTCTGAACAAGATATTGGCACTATGTATACTGATATAAATGCAGTGAAAACAGAGTTATAATGTGTGTTTCAACACCCAACAAATATCCCCCACTGTCAGAGCACCATAAGGAAACAAACAATGATAATATCTCTGTTTTAGGTGGATTGAAATAGAAGCACAGTCTCTGTTTTAATTGCAAATGAAACTTGACAAATGGTAGCAGGCAACCTTTAGAATGTTGGGTAAACTTTGTCAAAGGGAGAAAAGCATCATATGACTGTGTTTGTCAATGGGCAATGAAAACAGAGTTACAAGTGTCAATGGGCAGTGAGAACAGAGTTATGAAAACGTGTTATCAATGGGCAATGAGGTGCAATATATCAATGATCATCATGGAACAAAAGTCATGACAGTGGTAAAATGATAATGATGACCATAGTGGTATAATGGATGTGAAAACAGTGGGCTTTGAACATACATGCCAAGGTGGATATATATCAATGATATAAGGTGGTAACATGCTCATAAAACCATCCATACATATTTTAAAACCCTGAGGAAAAAATCAGCCATGTATGTAGGGTTTTGCTCTTCCATTCAAATGTTTGAAGGCTTCAAGATACCACCAACACATGGAAAACTACTGAGAAATAATTTAGAACCTGTTTGAAGGCCGTTGGAGGCGATTTAAATCGAAACTGGGCGCTCAGCACGATTTTTCTGAACTCTGCTGTCAAGTGGGTCGCTTTTTCCCAAGTGGGTCGCTTTGCCCAAGTGGGTCGCACCCGTTATAATTTGCACTGTGAAAAACGCCCAGGTGGGTCGCTTTTCCCAAGTGGGTCGCTTTTGCCCAAGTGGGTCTCACGACTTTCAACTCTGTCAACAATGCTCCAAAATGCGTTTTCGGCCTCCAAATTCCAGATTTCGCCTTGTATGCTATGGATTTTTGGAAATGAAACTTGTTTGCCCTTTTATACATGATGTAAATATCTTTCACAATCAGATTTGATCCCAATCTATTTGATAACCCATATTACAATGTTTTTGCATTTTCACATTTGGCTTTTTAATACAATCTCTCTTTGGCTTTTCTGAGTTTTTAATTGATGATTTTGTTGTCTTCTTGCAGGGGTATGGCTCTTTAGCTGAGGAAAAGATCAGAGGTCTGCGTTGACACTGCTTCTTGGTGAAATAAACACAATTTATTACAAAATAATATTGAACAATTTCTAGCTCCAAAACAGAGTTTTGGACTAGAAATGTTTTTAAAATGCTAATGATAATAAAACATGAAATCAAAATTTGCGGAACCATCCTCATCCTGCAGGCTTTTATGACATGCATACAAATGACTCGAAAACCCTAGACACTAGGACCCAAGACACTTATTTGACATTTAATGACTATAAATGAAATGATGATGATTTTGAGTGATTTTTGAGGAAATTTTTAAAATAGCACTGCAGGTGTAAGCATGAGGAAACATAAGACAACAGACCCCTTCGTCAGTTAATGGCATGCTCCTAGCGAAATGCAACGAAGTGGAACAAGCGAGACACCTAAGAATGAATATGCAAAAGACGAAATGATCACTGACGGAGGGCTGTAAGGACCGACTCTAACACATGGGTCATATTAAAGCAAGGTTGCAGCACTAGATCTCGAGGTAAAATAATATCTTCATACAGGTTTGTATGGTGTATGCACATATATAGGTTAATGGTTGTAATAATAATTAGGGTTTCTTATATACTTGTCATTATATTTTTGTTGTTGTTACATGCATGGTAGATGCTAGTTAAGTGTGGTCATATGCACATGCATTAGATAGTCATGTAGGATAGTAAATTGTTGTTATATGCATTGTTGTTGATGCTATATGTTAGTTAACTTGATGATTATGTTATTTGTTGTTGATGATTATGTTATATGTTAAATTCTTGTTGTTATATGTTAGTTAACTTGATGATGAGGTTTATTTCATTTAAGATCTTGATGTTATATGTATTGTTCTAATCTATACTGACTCTGCATATGTGACTATTATGCATGAATGACAATTGTTTAATGACGCCTATAACCAACAATACTGTTGTTAGAAAAACATATTTCCCATAGAGATTTATAACTTAGCTCGTTACATTATTTACAATGATCAACTTGTTGAAAACATGACAAACATATAGTTTACAGTGGAGATTTATAACACAACTCATTATGATATTTACAATAACAACCACATATATACACATGCACATTTTCTTCAACCAAAAAATACTCATATTTTCTATCGAAATTTATAAATCTAGTTCGATACAATATTTACAATAATATACACATATACACATATGCACATTTTCTCAACCAACAAATAAAAGGATACGATGCCTGCATCCGTAAAAAGGGAAGCCAAAGGCTCACAACTCCACCCTAAAAGTAATACCAGGATTCACCTCCCTCCCAGGAAGACCATAATCCACTACCAAATCCAAAATTGCATCCAAGGTCCAGCACCACAATCCTGCACCATTTGCATTCTCAGTGAATAAACACTGGCTCATTGTTCGAGGGCACACTCCCAATGTGCATCTGGAAATTCCAATGGCCAAACAAATCCATCCTTGGCCTTCCCTTATCTTCTACACAGTCCCTTGGGATATTAGGTCACCCCCTTCTATGCATTCACACACCATCCAAGTTATACAGGCATCTCCTTCTCTGCTACATAGTCCCTCGAAGGACCCCTCCCTTAGCAAGGTTTCCTCGCATTGGAAGGTACAAAAACCAAGGCATATCCCTTCCTCAAAACTATCATACTGGTCATAGCATGCTCATGGAAGTCAATGGACACTATTGTGTACCAGTGTCCCACAATGGCCTTGCTCCAGAGCACTTTACCAACATAGTGCTACTTTTTCCAATTCCTTTCACTAACACTACAAATTATTACAGTTGGTTTCAACCATCCCAAACTGGGCATAGAATTTTTTCCGGTACGAAGAACATACTTTCCATTATATTCAAAATAAATTGAGATAACTTCAAATCATACTTCATTGTAGGTCATCAATAAGGTACAATTGCAATCCTATTTACTTCTTGTCACAACAAGTCAAACTGGTTGTTTGATTAAATAATCATGTATATACATATCACATTCGGTTAGCTCAAAACACGACCATCATTAATCACATGAAATCATCATAAACCATAATCATAAATCACATGTAACCATAATAATTCGGAATCACAGATCACATGCATAATAAAATTGAAATAAAATATTGACACTTATCCTTCATCGGTCCTTACTTATGCCTTTGTTCTTTCTGTACACACACCATATCGGTTGCAACAACTGGAAAGCACCTAGGGGCTTTGATTCTCTTTAATCACGTAGATATACACATAGTGTGCGTCACAAAATGTACATACACACATGTCATACAACACCACACAATACATACACCCACACTCAGCACAAAACACAACACATACACCTATACCCGGTGTACAACATGACACATACACCTACACCCGTTGTACAATCCCACATACACCTACATTTTATGTGCAACACAACACATACACATACATCTTGTGTACAAAAAAACACATATACGTAAATAGAGTACAACACAACAAATACACATGTCACGATACCACAACTACAAAATGCGCATACATAGTACCGCATGCTCGAAACACAACATGTATGACATGCACACAATACCACATGTACACCAATATGATATGTACAACATGTAAACAATACCATCTGTACACAACACCACCTGCACAAGTGTTTGCACAACATCACATGTACATGGCACCACCTACACAACATGTACACAATGCCACATGTACACAACGCCAAATGTATGTGTACGCAATACCACATGTACACATTGGCACCACATGCACAACATGTACATGACACCACATGTACACAATGCCACATGCACAACATGTACACGACACCACACGCACACAACACCACATGTACAACATGTAAACAACACTGCATGCACACAATAACACTTGTACAATCATGCACACAACACCATATGTACATAGCACCTCGTGTACAACATGTACACATCACCATATGTATATAACACTTCATATAAAACATGTGCATAGCACCATATGTACATAGCACTACATATTTACCATGTACACAATACCATATGCACACAACACTGCATATCCATCATGCACACTGTACGACATGTACACAACACCACATATTCAACATGTGCATAGCACCATCTACACTTAGCACTGCATATGAAATATGCACACAACACCATGTATACAATAGGCACACAACACCATAGGTACAATCACTGAATATACAATATGCACAACATATCACAACAGTAGCACTACACATCCAAAGCCACAATGTATCTATTAGGAAACCTTGCTTCTTGTTTCCTTCCACCATCCATGCTTGCCCAAGCATCTTGCATATCATACAACTTTCATTATGCTGATGTAGCCATCAATATTACCCACCATAACATAAACATAGACATAATATAATCACATAATATCAAGTCATATCCACATGATATTGACCTCATAAATTTTCCAGGGCTACTCTTCCCACTTGATACCTCATAAGACCACGAACCTCTTCATGCCATTCACCTCCATAAGAAATCATTCCTCCAAAAGAATGATCCCTGGCAACCCTGTTAGACAGTGACATAGATACATACATACATACATATATATAATCATTAGCATTAAACAATCATGATCCTGTCAAAAAATGACATACATACACACATATATACATATAAACATTGACATTAAACAATCATGATCCATGATGAACCTGTCAGGTACAACATACATACATACATACATGTAAACATCAACATAATCATGAAAAAAATATAATTACCAGACAACATAAGGTCAAGTTTACAAAAACTCCTTTTATCCATGTACAACATTCACCATGTTGAGAACAATAGTTCCCAACATAGCCAAGGCATCATGACATCTCAAATCCATTCACTTTACCTTTCTGGTTACCTTTCTCATTTTGTACAACCACCGTCCATTTATCCCAATGGATGGAAAACAAATTAATTGGTTTCATATTCTTACCTTCCGTTGCCCTTATAGATGAACCGAGCTTCATCTAGGTCTTTTATTACTTGTTGGGTTTCATCCAACTCTTCCCAAACTCCATTAAATTTCCTCTTTCCCAAAAAATTCTCATGACCCTAAAAACATAAAAGGAAAGGAAAAAATAAAATAATAAGAAGTCCAGGAAAACCAATAACAATACAACACCACAAAATAGTGTCATGACCATGCACTAGACACAATCAATACAAAAAATAAAACACAAAAAATCACAAAAGACCAAAAGCACAAGACTAGCATCAAGCACCATGACTCAATCCCCATGGGTTCCCAGTGCTTCCAAGAGAAATATAAACCTAAGACTTCTTCAAGATTTCATATCAGTCTCTTATGTCATGCAATTCCCTGCATCATACTTCCATAAACACATCACTGTCAGTGTATAAATAAAAATAACAATATATCGGTTACCTTACCTTGATGTGCCAAGCACTTTTCCTTGTAACTGAACACGTAAATATATCATTTATCAAGGGAATATACTTCTGATGATGACTCCAACTATAACTAGAAACTGATTTTTATCCTTGTCAAATACATGTTCATAAATATTGTAATATCCCCAAATTGGGATTGCTGGCAAGGCATGCCTGGAAAATGCATTTTTCAGGAATGTATGCTATAGCAAGTAATATTAGCCCTTGGATCTATTATATATGATAATATAATATCAAAATCCAAGAGGAAATCAGAAGCCAAGAAAATTAGGTGAGGTAAACAAGCCTCTCACACCTAGAATGGATGGGAAAATGCCCAATAATGGGTCTGCAGCAATGTATAAACATAGTGATGGATATGAAGTGTGAAATAAGATCATATAATGTGTTAAAAACACATATCCAACAATCCAAGCTACAAAAGAAAATTGTACTTCATTTTATGAGCCAAAAGTTGGGGAAAAACAATAATTTATGCCCTAAAAAAGTTAATTGCAGAGATTTGCATAAAAATAAGGGCAAGTGATGGTGGTATATCGTATCTTAGGTCATATGGGACTCACATACTAAATTTCAGCAAAAAAAAATAACTCTAGCTATGTTAAACAGGTCTCCCACTCCTGGTATGGCTTAAAAATGCCCAATCCCCATGGCTTGATTACTACAAAATTTACTGAAGCACATAAAACATGATTTTATGAAGGTGGTGGATGAAATATGGTATGGACATCAGGAAATCAGTTCTACATTATGGAACATACATTGTACAATAGATAAACATAAGATTTACATGAAGAATCCCTCAAGATTAAGGTGTTGCAACAACAAAATGAGACTGCAAAGCCTGAAAACATTATTTTATTGATGCTATAGCTGATGTATATTACACTTCAAATATATAGAATATATTTACACAAAAATATAGATCCAATATAGATCTGTGTACTAGATGGGCTCCTTAATACACTCCCCCTGGGGATCTAAGCAAATCATGAACAACACTAATTAGATCTGAGATCTAAGTTGCAGTCCTGCAGTAATATTTAGGAATTCTATAGTAAATAGAACCAGATGCAAATCATATCTGAAATTAACATGGACTGGATGGCCAATCCATGGAGCCCCACAGTGCAAGGAGAGCCCCTTATCACCAGAGATCACTCCACCAAAACGTTGCTCAAACACCCTACAAATTCCCTCTTGCAGATAATAAAGTTATGGGAGAGAAACTGCACTGTTAACTTTAGTACTAAATAGGCCTGATGCCTAGATCTAAAAGTGCAGCTCTAATGATCCAATACACTCTTCCAGGAGGTTAAAAGACACACTCACTGAGAAGAGGCACTAGATTTGCCTAGATCTGAATAGATCTAGCTTCCATTGTTGCAGCTTACAAAAAAAATCAAACCCTCAACATGATATGAATTATGGTTGGAAGATGAAGCTTGGCCCAAGCATGATAGTGGACAAGATATAACAAGTCTCCTCCAAGAGCTGCTCAAGGAAGGAGGTGGGATTCCCGACCAGGAACACCCAAGTGCTGAACAACAATATTCTCAGCTAAAATGCCAGAGAATAAGGAATGTCTAAACAGACAACACCTTAAGAAATATCAAATAATCAACCCTCTCCTCCTCCTTTTATAAATTGGAAATCTTGTCAAACCCTAAACCACCTTGATGATTTAGCCTCATTCACATGAGTGACCTCCAACATTAACTGTGTTGTGCCTTTAGGAGATACATTGCATGTAGACAACGCTATGGATTTGGTCCTGTTGACCAAGTCAATTGGCCCAGCCTCGTTCACACTTAAGTGTGTTTATGAAAGTAGCTCAGATTTAGCTTGTTTCACGTTGAGCATTGATTTATTTTGATGTTTAGGAGTTATTATTGGTCCTCCTTTAAAATTTTATTCATAAGCATGAAAAACAAAACAAAATTGAATATTCCTATTAGCTTGGGATAATTAGGAATATTACAGTCCTCCCCCTTCAAAACATTGCTTGTCCTCAAGCAACTGTAAGGTAGAGCAAAATTTCTCCCTTCTTCTTCTTGTGGCCTCATCAATGGATCCCACCATGGCTGAAAATGATTGGAAATGAATCTATCCTCCGATGTTTCCCTCCAAGTGTAGGATAACAAAGTGTACATCATGAGAAAATGGAAGGTACAAGTGGTGATCTCCTTGTTGCTCAATGGCCTCCTCAAGGTAGGAGTGATGAAAACATGGTAAGTCTTGTTCACAATGAGTGACTCCCTCACCCATGCAATCATCCAAATGAAATTAGCCATTCTAGGTAGCTCATCAAATAAAACTTCAACCCTGGATCTATGCAATGTGTTGGGGCTGAATGGAGAGTTTAGATTTTCCCATTCAAATTGTTTCTCTCTCCATTTATGGTAAGTATGGGGCTGTTTATGCCCTTGGGCTGAAATGATATGGCCTCCAAGAATGGCCCAAGCTACCCCATCAAATAATTCAGCCATGAAGTGCCTCCTCCAGGCACTCAAGTTCTTCAAATGGCTTACTCCATATGAAGAAAAGAGTTGTGATGTGGCAACCATGGTTTTCCCATTACTCCTCCTGAAACAGACAACATTAATAGTAGGGAGAATCATACTCCAAATGGGCATCTCCATCTCATATCCCACTCTCCAAAAAAAACCTCCCATGAACATAGAAATATTAGTAATACATGGAAGAAAAAACAAATGAGAACAAGCTGCCATATGACAACCGGAAAGTGGATCATAGTTCCACACATGGAACCAGTGTAGTTCCTCCTTTGCCTGCATCAAATCAAACAATAAAAAGTGATTTTCCAGCCACTTATTTTCTACCACAATCATTTGACAAGATAGCATCATGAAGGTACAAAGTGGTGTCAATGGTGCACACCAAAAATCATGTGGCTTCCCCCACAAACCACCAATGAGATAGCCAATATCAATGCTACAAAAGGCTACAAGTACATTATCATACCACATGCAAGAAGGAACAACTCTTCTTGATACATCATGCTGCTCAAGCAAGGAAAAGAAGTATAATACAAAATGTGAAATTATACCTCCTCCAACATGCACTTGAGGTCTTGAGCTGAAATGGCTCAATTGAAAGTTCTCCCTCACCTCCAATGATTAGGGAAGTGGCTCTAACCTCCTATTCATTACCATCCGGGCTATGCATCTCTCCATATGTTGAAATATGTCAGCTGGATGCCCTCCCAAGTGAACTCCTCCACCAACTACAAATATGCATCAAAGTGGACAGAAGAGAAGTCCTCATGTGCTGCATGTAGCAGCTTCTTCTTGAGACTAGAAGATCTAGTTAAGAAGATCCTACCATAGGAATAGATGACCACATCAACCACTATGTATCTATCATCTCCATCTGGGTCATCAAGAATCATGCGTGCACCAAGATGCTTGGAGTACTCTACCAGAAGTTGAGACCTTCAATCGGGATCAATCCTCCTCAGAGACAGCGCTGGTGATCTAGCATATGAAGCTCTCCTCATGCTGCTACCTGCAACTTTGAAATCCCTCATCCCAAATTCATCCTCCAAACTCCTCACCTCCCTAGAATCTAAGAATGGTGGGCCGAGAGGCAAGATGTCTCTCACCAATCCTAGATCTGGTGGCCTCCCAGGTGGAATGCCTCCATGTAGTGAGACATCAAAATATGAAGTGGACTGAATGTATGAGTGGACTGATTTTTCCCCCTCTTCTCTGCGCAGTGCAGTCTCCTTCCTTTGTGTAGAATTCTTCTAAAATATATAAGGGTGAATGCTCATCATCCCTTGATGTTGATCCTTCTTCTCTTCCTCTCCTTCCGTCTCACAATCCACCAATGCTAATGCATGTTGCTCCGGAATTGTGTTTTGGCTCCCACATGTTGAATTATTTGGAACCCCTTGTAAAGATGCAAGGGCTCCTCTAGTGGAAGCAATGGCTCCCCTTTCACCTCCATGTGGTGATGGATCTTCTTCCTCCATCCTCCTTGCAGTGAATGTGGGCAATAGATTGCACTGTGGATCTGCATGTGTGGCTGAATTCACACACCCATCATGAGAATAGTTAGGGCTTGTTTCAAACCCTTACATAAATCTTCTAAACTCCTCCCCTTCCATCTCCTTGAGATCTTATTTAATACCTTCCAAGTTTTGGAAAAGAAGCAGGGAGATCTCCTCTTCCGTCATTCCTCTTTCTCCTCTTTATCTAAACAATAAAGTAGGAATGTTATAGCATTGTAGATCAGATTATGTGGCTGAATTCTCACACATATCATAAGAAGTATTGGGGCTTCCTTCATGAGAAGAACTCCTTGAGGGATTTGCATGTCTTCCCCTCCTCATTCCCCTGATTTCTTCCTTCAATTCATGCATGGCTTGAGAGAGAGTGTTTGAAAAAATATTTTCTTTGTCCTCTGTGTAATATTTCTTTAGTATTCTTCTTTATTCTTTTGATAGATAGATCTCACAGGCTGAGCCAGAGATCATGCTTTGATACTAGTGTAATATCCCCAAATTGGGATTGCTAGCAAGGCATGCCTGAAAAACGCATTTTTCAGGAATGTATGCTACAAAAATAAATATTAGCCCTTGGATATCTTAGATATTATAATCTAAGATCCAAATCCAAGAGGAAATCAGAATCCAAGCAAACTATGTGAGGTAAACAAGCCTCTCACACCTAGAATGGATGGAAAAATGCCCAATAATGGGTCTACAACAATGTATAAACATAGTGATGGATATGAAACATTAAATAATCTCATACAATGTGTTAAAAACACATAGCCATCAATCCAATCTACAACATCAAACTGTACTTCATTTTATGAACCAAAAGTTGGGGAAAAACAACAATTTATGCCCTAAAAAGGTTAATTTCAGAGATGTGCATAAAAATAAGGGCAAGTGACAGTGGGATCTCGTATCTTAGTTCATATGGGACTCACATACCAAATTTAAGCAAAAACAAATGACTCTAGCTATGTTAAACAGGTCTCCCACCCTCGGTATGGCTTAAAAATGCCCAATCCCCATGACTTGATTACTGCAGAATTTTCTGAAGCACAGAAAGCTTGATTTTTCTGAAGGTGTTGGATGAAATATGGTATGGATATTAGTAAATACGTTCTACATTATGGCCCATACACTTTAAAATAGATAAACATGAGATTTACATGAAGAATCCCTCAAGATTGAGGTGTTACAACAACAAAATGAGACTGAAAAGCCCGAAAACGTTATTTTATTGATGCTAAAACTGATATATATTACACTTCAGATCTAGGTCATATATGTACGCAAAAATATAGATCCAATACGGATTTGTGTACTAGATGGGCTCCTTAATACACTCCCCTTGGGGATCTGAGCAAATCATGAACAAAAGTGAGTAGATCTGAGATCTAAGTTGCAGTCCTGCAGTAATATTCAAGAATTCTGTAGTAAATAGAACCAGATGAAAATCATGTCTGAAATGAACATGGATTGGATGGCCAATCCATGGATCACCACAGTGCAAGGAGAGACCCTTAACACCAGAGATCACTCCTCCAAAACATTGCTCAAACACCCTGCAACTTCCCTCTTACAGATGACACAATTATGGGAGAGAAACTGCAATGTTAGCTTCAGTAATGAATAGGCCTGATGCCTAGATCTGAAAGTGTAGCTCTAATGATCCAATACACTCTTCCAGGAGGTTAAAAGACACACTCACTGAGAAGAGGCATTAGATTTTCCTAGATCTGAATAGATATAGCTTCCATTGTTGTAGCTTACAAAAAAAATCAAACCCTCAATAGGATCTGAATTGTGGTTGAAAGATGAAGCTTGGCCCAAGCCTGATAGTGGACAAGATAGAACAAGTCTCCTCCAAGAGCTGCTCAAGGAAGGAGGTGGGATTCCCGACCAGGAACACCCAAGTGCTGAAAAAAAATATTCTCAGCTAAACAGCCAGAGAATAAGGAATGTCTAAACATACATCACCTTGAGAAATATAAAATAATCAACCTTCTCCTTGGTGTCTTCGTCCTCCTTTTATAATTTGGAAATCTTGTCAAACCCTAAACCACCTTGATGATTTAGCCTCATTCACATGAGTGACCTCCAATATGAACTATGCTGTGCCTTTAGGATATACATTGCATGTAGACAGCGCTGTGGATTTGGTCTTGTTGACCCAGTCAATTGGCCTAGCCTCGTTCACACTTAAGTGTGTTTATGAAAGTAGCTCAGATTTAGCTTTTTTCACATTGAGAATTGATTTTTTTTAATGTTTAGGAGTTATTATTGGTCCTCCTTTACAATTTTATCCATAAGCATGAAAAACAAAAAAAAATTGAATATTCCTATTAGCTTGGGCTAATTAGGAATATTACAAATATAACAGATATCCTCTTAATGCCACAGACAAAATCTAGGTTAAGAAGACTTCCTATACTCATTCAAGCACTCATTCATTCGAAACTGCAGTTTCCAAACATTTCCAAAGGAATTATTACCCAATCCCTTTCCTTTATATTGCTGCAATCAAGCCTTACTATGTACTACCACGTTACCCAACTATTAGTTATATAAACAAATCAATTGTTACATCGTCATGCTAATACCAAACATGTTTTCCTCCAACTATTTGCACATGTAAGTCACATGTTCCATGTATCAAGAAATCATGTCTACTAATTTGAAATCAACCTTTACCAATATTAAAACCATGTCATAATCAACTAACATTCATTAATCATAATACTACAACTAGCATCTACTTTCATTCAAGTACATATCAGTTGTCTCAAAATGTGTGTTACTACAACCATATTGAAACAAAATAATTTCTTCATGCAATCTTATAGACATATACTCATATCATGCAATTAATCAAACATTCAAAAAACAAGTAGATGACATAATAGACACCAAACATTAAAACACCAAATAGATGGCATAATCAAACTCATACCTTAATGTATCTCAGGCGAGGTTATATTTTCTGCGCAATCAATCTAGATTAGCACAATATAAATACACAACACCTCAACTCAAACATAAATAGGGTCATGATATCCATAACAGTAACTAGCTAACATGTTCACATCATAAGCTCATAAAAAATTGTCATTCATGCATAAAAATCACATATGCACAGTCAGTCTAGATTAGAATGATACATATAACATCAATATCTTAAGTGAAATAAACCTAATGATCAATTTAACTAATATATAGCAACAAGAAGTTAACATATAAAAAATCATCAACAACAAATAACATAATCATCAAGTTAACTAAGATATAACATCAACAACAATGCATATAACAAGAATTTACTATCCTACATTACTATCTAATGCACGTGCATATGACCACAATTAAAGTGACGATGATACATGTATGACCCACTATACATGGGTCACAATGTGTTTTTGAATGAGGTTACGTAGAAGTTTTCTATGAATATATCCACATTTTTATTTACTTTCTCTGCATTGTCAAAACCAAATATTTTTTTTCGTAACTTCACAATTAAACTCTTCCTGAAAATTATGTTTTGTGACAGCGGAATAATCTGGTGCACTGTCAATACCATCATATAATCATCGGGTGCATTTCCTTTTGCGCATCAAGAATGCATTATCCCATAATGTTTCATTATTCACAATATATTCTTTGTAACGTCCCTATAACACCACCATTACAACACACAATAATGTTTTTCTATCATGAATGTAACATATATTGTCATACCTCTTCAATTCCTAGCATGTGTGACAACCTCGGGTTAAATTTTCATGTAAATAAATAATGTATGGACATTATAAAAGAAAAAATCAAAACAAGTTCATGGGACACATATTCCAAGTTGAATGAGGGGAAAAAAATTACATTGGGATGCACTTGTGGTTAATTATTTATTGGCTATGGAAATTGGCATTGGCAAGAGGAAAAAGGAAATAAAAGGAAAATTATTTATTATAGGCTAGCAAGGACATGCAGCAAAGACATGCAGCAAGGATGCAAAAGAAATAAAGGAAAATAAAATAAATTCTACTTCAGCAAGTGGGAAGAGAAAGAGACAATAAAAGTATAAAAATAGTAAAATAATATGCATTCAAGGGAAAATGAAGAAAAAGAAAAAGAAAAGAAATAAAAATAGCAAGATAACATTCTAGCATTCTCTTTTGGAAAAGTGAGGAAAAAGGAGAGAGACATCTAGACCAATTGAACACAAGGAAAGAAGACAAACAAGGAAAAAACAAGGAAGGAAAGCAGTGGAAGAAGAGTTTGATTGGAAGCCAAAAGGAAGAATTGTACAACAATACGAAAGGGAATAAAAGAACAGAGGAAGAGTATCCAACATGAGTATTTTGGAAGGTAACATTGTGCATGTTTGATTATATTGTTGGGATTTGAATTCATGGTTAATGCATTGGTTTATTGGTCATTTTGGTTTTCATTGGCATGGGATTTGCCTAGATTGACAATCATGGACAACGTTGCCTTATGCCATTTCATGGATAGCCATGATGTAGTAGGTTCCATGTTTGGTTGATATTTGGATGTTGGTAGATTTTGGATCCTGGTTGACGCGGTCTCAGAAAATTCCCAAGGGTTGAGGGTGGAGATGGTTTCTCCAGGAAGCTATTGTTAGTTGGATGGAGACAGGAAAATTCCTCTTGGTACGGTGAAGAAATTATGAGGCATCCAAGCTTGTATTGGTTTTGATGATTTATGGACATGGTATTAGGTGAAATCACCATGGCTTGAGGTTGGAGTTGGTTTCCTTTGGATTCCATATTTGGTTATATTTTGGTTTATCACATGTAATCCCAAATTCAGGCTTGGAATATGGCACGAGGGTGATTGGGATGAAATAAATATTTGGTTCAACCCCAATCTATGGTCGGGTGGTACTTGTAAATCCCTTACTTGGTTGGAACTATGAACATGTTAATATGTGTTATTCATTAATGAAGATCGATGAGTACAAGTTTTATTCGAATGTGTTTATTATGTGACTGGTTTGTCATGACTTCATTATTTTTAAGTGTATGTTACATGCATGGCATATTTATTATTATATAAGATGTTATAGTTATTGATCTTTATCGTGGTTGATAGGATATTGGATGAATTATATGGTTGCATATTTTAATCTATTTTATTGAAGCTGTGTATGAGAGGGAAGCAAGCCCTCTTGATGAAAATTTGATGAAACTAATGTAAACAATCAACATAATATGCATTCATTACCTACAGATACTATGTTGTATAAATTACTATTATGTGTTATGTAAGCTTGAGCAAGAAAAGAGCCTAAGAATAGAACATGAAGACTCAGGAACCTAGTTGACAAAGTTATGGGAAGTTATGGGTATGTTAATGTCAGTATTTTCATACTGCCATCAGTGATCAAACTTACTCTTTTTCATTTGCATATTAGGAGTCCCATACCATAAATTTTCATCATTCCATTAGGTCATGGATTCATTGATGGTAGTGGTCTTTCATCAGTTTTCCCCTCATGTAAAACTTGTTGATTCTCCTCTCTATGGTCTTCAGTCATGATTCACTTTCACTCCCAATTCATATTATTAGGTCATAGGGTTGGTCTCATTAGGTTCTAGGGTCTCATCATGGTCAAATTAATGAGTTATGTGTCAATAAATATCAGTAATGTCATGAGGAGGTCAAATAAACTCAAAGGCACAATATCTGGAAAAATCAAAGAGTAGTTCTATTAAACTTGATGTAATTTTCACCTCAAAACATGTTATGAGATGAAAACATGGTACTTTGCTTTTATTATCATCTCTTATGTAATTTTATGTCTTCATATGTAATAAGTTGCAATTCAAAAGCTGCTATCTCCACATAGCCACCACCCTGCTGTTCAAAGGTGTTTTCCACAGTATTTTCAGTATAAAATCATGTTCTAAGTATGTCCATAAGAAAGAGCCCAGAAAGAGCTTTCCAATGGTATATTATACTCCCCAAAATGACTTCTGGATTGGAAAATATGCCTAAGTGAAACAAAAGTACCCAAAAGCCTAACCTCACCCCTTTTCTCATTTGTCCCTTAGACTTTATTTCATATAATTTTAAATTTTTTCATTATAATCCCTTCTCCGATCCAATCGCACCATTAAATCACATACTTCCGATTGACCCTTCCTCGATTACAAATCTCCAACGCGATTGAACCCCCCGATTGTATTCGGAACGTTGATCTTCTCAACGATCCAACGACCCATATCCGATTGCAATTTCTTGATCGCATCGCAACTTCGCAGCGTTTCTGCTCCTATCATTTCCTCTGATGCGATTGACTCCTGACGCGCTCCCCCGATTGCATCTCCACCGTCGATCCGCCCTTCCGATCGGACGGCTCACAAGTGATCGCACAATCACAATCGGCATTCCCCACCAGCCTTGCTCCCGCTCCACTCCTCCACCATTTTCGATTGTGATTGGCTGGGTCCCACCATAAACCCTTCCACCTTTTTCCCCAAAAAAGTGGTTTTTCCTTTGTAAAGTGTGATAGATCAATTTTAAAGATTTCTTAAGTCTTTTCGCATGTTTTTAAACTCTGCAACCTTACCCGCTGATGCGATGAATCGCACATCGCAATCGACAATTCCCATAAGTACTTCGCCTCCACTCCCATTCCCAATTGCGATTGTGATTTCTCCCTTGGGTCCCACCAAGCCTTCCGCCCTTTCCAAATAAAAGGGCTTTTCCCTATGTTAACCCATTTTTCCATTTCACTTAAACTTTTTCTCTATCGCAAAGTCTTCACCCATTGCATTATCATTCCTCCCAATATGTTTTACCCCCACACATTGGTTTCCGCTGATGCGATTGATCGCTTATCGCCCATCGCAATAGGAGATTTCCATAAGTCTAAACCTTCTACCCTTCTTGTCCCAATTTGCGATTGTGATTTCCCCATGAGATTCCCTTTATACACTATCGCATCGCAAGTTCTCAATCACATTTCCTCTGCTATGTGATGCATCCCTTCCCCTCTTTCGATTGTGAGTTGTGATTGCGATTTGCGATCGCATCATGGGCCCACCATCCTTTCCTTTTCTCTTTTTCACCCAAAGGGACTTTTCTTCATTAAATGGAAAAATTTCAGTTTTATTGGTTCCAAAGGGCATTTCTCGGCATAAAGGGATTTTCAACAAAAGAAAAGAAATAGTCAAGGTTGAGAGCTAAATACAAACACAGAACAAGACAACAACGATAAAAAGGAGAATTGGTTCTAAATTTTTCTTTCTTCTCCTCTATTCGAGCAACTGCAAATCCTCTAGATGATCAAATGTATTGTTTCTCCTTCTTTTCAGGGGCAGATTGTTGGTTTTCTTCCTATGTTCATATTTCAGTTTATGGGCTGGTGAAACAACTCCTTTTTCTATGGATCTACTCCCCTCAAATTCTGTATATTTAAATGTAATTCTTCATCATTTGTAAAGGGGGGAATAAGTGTGGAATAAGTTGGAAATCACTGAGGACGCTCTGCGCTCCATTTGTAACAGTTTGGCAGGGAATTAATAAAGAAATGTAGCACTGATTTGTTGGATCCCTGTGGTATGGATTTTAGCACTGTTCTTTCCTTTGTGTTCATCTGTTGATTGTTATGTTTTCCATTCATTCATTCATATCTATGGTTGAATGCTTTTAAGATAGATAGGTAGAATCCATTGTATAATTCTCTTCCTTGGGAAATCATTCAATACTCGATGTTTTATTCTGTTTGAAAAGGATCCATCTCCTATTCCCTTTTCAACTCCTCACCCGTCTTAAACATTCCATCATTATTTAAACTGAATTGTTAAAATCCCTGCCTACCTTGCCCCATGAAATACCCTGTATCTCTGATTTAATTCCCCAGTTTCAAACTGTCCAAACCCATCTGTTCATACAACCCTGAAAATTTATAAAAACATTTCCCATTATTATACCTAGCTTAAAATCAGTTTACTCTTGTATTTCATTGAATATTTTTTCTCAGAGAGAGCCCTCTCCTAACCTTGTAGGGCTAGCTACAAGGCTAAGCGTGGTTTGAGGTTACCCTGATTTTCCTTCTTTCAACCTATGGTTCAAATTAGGTGCTAACATTTTTGGTGTCCATACTGGGGACTATTTAGCATAAAAGACTGATCACCCCAGTAATATCTTCGATAAATTCTTCCACTCTGGATGATGAGGTTCAGAGTTTGTTAGGCTGACATAAAACATTGTAAAATAGAAATTTGACCACACCGGCTTCAAGGAGATACACAAGGGCCAACCCTGATCCAAATACTCCCCCTGTGTTTGAAAATCCTAATCTCATCCCAAGAATAATAAGAAGACAGGAAGGTTCAATAAGCCCTAGAATTATTTTCAGATCCCATACTTGGACCAGTGAGTGGTTGCTTATAGAAGACCTCTCTTTTGATGAGTGTTTTGAGCTTTCTTTGTATAGAAGTAAATCCGAAACTGCACTTGTTGACATAGTTTTAGATCCAGAATTTCCTGTAGATCTTGAAGTTCAAAGGGCAAACAGATCAATTGATGATTATATTTTGAATTCCCCTTAGACATCTATCACTGCAACCAATATCCATGAGCTTTCAGAGTTATCAGAAATAGCAGTTCCTCCCCTTAAATCATCAGCATTTCCATCAGTTTCAGAAGTCAATTCTCAGCCTCTGACTCCTTTATCAACACCTCCCTTGAATCCTAGTAGCACAAACACAGTTATAAATCCACCTCGAATCATGGCTGCCCAGTATGCACCCCTGGTTTTGCCTCAGAATCTGAATGATATGCTTGTTGATTACCAAATTAAAATACCTATCTTTGATGCCACTCAAAGCACCACAGCCCAACAACATGTTGATAAGATGAATGACTTCTTTGACCTTCATGAGGTAGAAGTAGAAAATGTAACCACAAGATTGTTTGTCCAAAGCTTTGGAGGTGAAGTTCGAAAATGGTTTAGAGCATTACCAACATGCTCTATCCACACTTTGCAAGAGTTACATAGAAAATTCTTAGACCAATGGGAGGTAAATAAAAACCCACTTCAAATCTTGTCTGAATATGAAAATATTAAAAGAAATGTGGGTGAAACAGACATGATTATTGTGTGAGATTTAATGTTGTATATAATGCTATTCCGGCCAATCTGAAGCCCCCCATGGGGTTATCTTTGCGCAATTTTCTAGATGGTTTCAATGCTGATATGGTGTATCAGCAATGAGAAAGAGATCCTACCACACTTGAAGACATGAAGAAGATAGCTGTGAGCGTTGAAGAAAATTTGCTGGCCAAAAGAGCGCAGACAAAAGCTGAAAAGAGAGTAACTGTGAAAGAAGAAGCATCCCATTCAGACAGTAAGATGGACACTTTGATCCAGACAATGGAGAAAATGGTTGATCAGTTGACTATTTCAGATAGACCTGAAGCACAGATCAGGAATCCGAACTTCAGAGGACATCAACAGCCACAATTCCGAATTAAGTAGAGGGAACATAGAATGCAGGACCAAGCTATGCCACAACTGTAGATTAGAACTCCTTTGTAGCAAAATTATGTTCAGGGAACGTAGACAGACGATGATGATGATCCAGTCATTGAAGCCAACCATTTCTTCACTACTGATGGTGCGCCCATATTTCTCACAGAAGATGAAGAATATACAGTGATTGCAGACATTCGAAAGGACGAAGATTTCATATTGGCAAATGATGTAGTGTTAGAAGAAGAGTTCGATGATTATCAAAGAGGATACATGAATGCTTTGTCAGCGCAACAGAAACAATATTATTTGAGGAGTAGAGATGTGCCGATCAATCCTATTTAAAAGAGAAAAGAGCTACAATCGAAAAACGACTCCTCAAATACTCAAAGAAAATGGAAAGAGCCTGTTGATCCTTCTCCCAGCAAGGCATCCTCAGCGACTAACATTGCAAATGAAAAGAACTAGCATAGCGCAACAAAGGAGCAAGTAGAGAAGAAATATCCTCCCGTCAAAGAGGTAGAAAAAGTCCCATCTTTTAATTTGGAAAATGAAATTTCTAAGCTGAAGGTGTCCATGCCCTTGACTGAGTTGGTGAAAAATAACACTTATAAACATCAGGTGTCTAGAATTTTGCAAATAGACTCTATATCAGATATGGTAAATGTTGAAGATGATTATCCTGAACTCATTTTTGGTCCAGCCATAGAAGGTCAATTTGAAGAAAGTGAAGTCCATCCCTTCTACCTGATTCTTAGATTTCATGATTTAATTTTACATAATGCTATGTTGGACTCTGGAGCCTCGCCTAACTTGATGCCTAAATCCATTATGGAGAATTTTAGACTTGATATTACCCACAAATACCACGATTTGTATTCCTTCGACTCTGGTAGGGTCCATTGTATTGGTCTTATCAAAGACTTGGTAGTATCTTTAGACCAAATCCCAACCAAAAATGTTTTGATGGATATAGTTGTTGCTGACGTTCCACCATGTTTTGGAATGCTTGTGTCTAGGTCATGGGGTGAAAAATTGAAAGGGACCATTCAGCTTGATTTCTCTTATGCCACCATTCCCGTGTTCGGTCAGTTGAGAAAATTATATAGGGAGAAGAAAATGAAATACATGATCACCAGCAAAGAGAAGCCAGTTAATCATCCCATTAATGTAGTCCACATAGATCTAGAGTCATGTTTATTGTATTCAGATGGTGGTTTGAATGATGAAAATGTTCAGTTGGTAGAAGTAGATGAGATACCTGAAATTTCAGAAAATTTTAGGGAAGTCCTTAAACAGGAAAAAGATAAAGCAGCAAGAATTTTTGAGCTTCTTGCCTGCCAGCAGCAAAGGGACAGTGAATAGTAGAAAGATGCAGAAATCAGTCCAGATAAAGTAGAGAAAGAAGCAAAATTTCAGCTTCTAGCAGAAGAAGAAGAAGAAGGCCTTTGGAGCATGGATTTTGATGGAGCTATTGGTAAGGATGGTGCTGGTATAGGAATATGGATTCGGAGCCCTATTTTACAACCTAAAAAAGTTCCCAGTAATGTAGGAGTATGAGCTTACAAGTTGGCTTTTGACTTCTCTAAAAATGAAGCAGAGTATGAAGCTTTGATTGTAGGTTTGAAAATTTTGAAGAAGCTAAATGAAAAGAGGATTTCTGTTTATGGAAAT
Organism: Pinus albicaulis; assembly: GCA_034641835.2. Lineage (NCBI taxonomy): Eukaryota > Viridiplantae > Streptophyta > Pinopsida > Pinales > Pinaceae > Pinus > Pinus albicaulis. Next base: position 301,330,808 of record CM076583.1, on the reverse strand, counting down.
TCCGAGTTGATAATCAAACAGGTAAAAGGAGAGTACCAAGAAAAGCATCCACGATTGAGGGCCTATATAAATGCAGTCTTAGACATCTTGAGGACGTTTCCTGAATACAACTTGACAGCAGTACCCCGTACGTAGAATCTTATTGCAGATTCTCTTGCCATCACTACGAGCAATTTGAAGATTCCAATGAATTCCAGCAACAAATTTGAGATTTATGTTAAACATTGGCCTGCTGTTCCGGATAATTTAAGGTATTGGCAAGTGTTCTGGGATGACAATAAAATCAATGCCTTTTTGCAGAACAAAGGAAAATTCAAGGACACTCTCATAGAGGGTGATTATGAGGTCAACGATCAAGAAATTGAAGCAAATCAGATGGATGTATTGTAGCTGAAAGATAACGTAATTCCTAGAGGTCTCATACCTTTAGAGGAGCTTTTTGATCAATATGATGTTGCAAAGAAACCGAGCTTGGTGCCTACTGATAAAGGAGTTGAAGATGTTAATACTGGGACAACTGACAAGCCTAAGCTTGTGAAGTTGTCAAAAGCATTGTCACTTGATGTAAAGGAACAATATGTTAAATTATTTTCTGAATTTTCTGATGTGTTTGCATGGGATTATTCAGATTTGAAGGTGTATGACAAAAATATAATTCAGCATATTATTCCCATCAAGCCGGATCATAAGCCATTTAGACAGAACTTGAGAAGGATCAACCCAAAGCTGTTTCCATCCATTGAAAAAGAGGTAAACAGATTGTATAAAGATGGTATCATTGTTCCAATTAGATTTTCTGACTGGATTTCAAATTTGGTCCCGGTACATAAAAAGACAGGAGAGATAAGGTTGTGCATAGATTTCTGGAATCTGAATAAAGCCTCCTTAAAGGATAACAATCCACTTCCAAAGATGGACCATATTCTGCAGAGAGTAGTTGGAGCATCAAGGATGTCACTACTCGATGGATACTCAGGCTATAATCAGATCTTGGTGCATGAAAAAGACCAAGACAAAACTGCTTTCACAACACCCTGGGGAACTTTCCAGTATGCCAAAATGCCATTTGGGCTGAAGAACGCTGGAGCCAGTTTCCAGCGAGCAATGGATATTGCTTTTGCCAATGAAAAGGATGTTTTTCTTGTTGTTTATTTGGATGATCTGACAGTATTACCTGGTTCTGATGATGAACATTTGCACCACTTGAGGGTTGTATTTTAGCGATGCAGAAAGTTTGGGATTTCTCTTAATCCAAAGAAAAGTCTGTTTGCTATGGATGAAGGCAAGCTGTTGGGGCATATCATCTCTAAAGACGGTATCTGCATTGATCCTTCAAGAGTGGAGGCAATTCAGCACATAGAACTTACATGTAACAAAAAGGAGATTCAGGCATTTAATGGTAAGATGAACTTCTTGCACAGATTTATACCCAATTTGGCTGAACATTTAAGAGAAATGACTAATATGTTGAAAAAGGATAGCACTGTCAAATGTAGTGAGGAGGCTATCAAGTCATTTAATCTAGTAAAGTTCGCTCTTTCTAATGCCCCAGTCTTGATTAGTCCTGATTACACTCAATATTTCATTATATTTTCATTTGCATTGGAGCATACCATGGCTGCGGTATTAATGCAAAATAGATATCAGATTGAATAGCCAATTGCCTTTTTTAGTAGGACCATTCGAGATGCTGCTTTGTGGTATAATATCATTGAGAAACAAGCATTGGCCCTTATAAAAGCATTGAAGGATTTTATAGTATACATTTTGCATTCACATACCATAGCATATGTTCCTAATGTAGTAGTGAAGGATTTCCTGATATAAACTGATTCAAAAGGTCGAAGAGGTAAGTGGATAGCAGCAATGTTGGAATATGATTTGGAGATCAAACCCACAAATTTGATCAAAGGAAAAGGCTTGGAAAAGCTAATGGCCCAATCAAACCTGTGTGCTTTGGATATAAATCTCATAGCAGCAATGTCAAAAGATGAGGATGAAGGTTTGGTTGTTCCAGTTTCAGACATTTTTCTACAATCCCCATGGTATTAAAACATAGTCTATGTTCTTCAGCACCTTTCACCACCTCCCGGGATGTCTAAAAGCAAAGGTAGATCACTGAAACTTAAGTCTACTAAATTCTGTATTTTAAACAATGCTCTTTAATGGAAAGATCCAGGAGGTGTTCTACTTAATTGTTTGGTTGAAGATGAAGCTCAACAAGTGATGCATGAATTTCACAAAGGTGATTGCGGTGGTCATTTGTTTTGGAAAACTACAGCTAACAAAGTGTTGAGAGCATGATATTATTGGCCCACCTTATCTTTAGATTTATACAAAACAATGATGAGCTGCCATGAGTGTCAAGTTTTCCAAGGAAAAAGGAAATTGCTTCCTCTTCCTTTGAAACTAGTTTCAGTAAATGCTCCTTTCCAGCAGTGGGGACTTGATTTCATAGGGGAAATCCATACCGCATCATAAGCACATCATCGATGTATCTTGACAGGTACAGATTACTTCACCAAATGGACTGAGGTTGTTCCAGCAAGGCAGGATATAGACATGGTAATCATTTAATTTCTAGAATCAAATATCTTGTCTCGTTTTGGTTATCCTCACAAAATCATAACAGATAACACAACAACAGATACCCACAAGGCAACGACCTGGCATAATCATCAAATAAATCTCTGATAAACATAATCAAGAAAATGCTGGAAGCGAATAAGAGGAATTGGCATCGAAAGCTCATCAACACATTATGGGCAGATAGAGTCAGCAGTAAGAAATCCATAGGTATGTCACCATTTGAATTGGTTTATGGTACTGATTCTTTTTTTCCCATGTCACTTATAGTTCCGGTCATGAGATTATTGCAAGAGGATGGCAGTGAGGAAGATGATAACCAGCGAAGTATCAATCAAATGATCCATATTTAGTAGATGAGAGAGGAAGTTTCTCAAAACTATATTCAGTTGCAGGAGAAGATAAAGAAAATCTATGACCATAAGACCAAAGCAGAAAAGTTTCAGTTGGACGATGTGGTGTTGATATGGGATGCACGAAATGAGGACAACGGGAAGCATGGTAAATTCGACAACCTATGGAAAGGACCATACAAGATTCCATCATACAGGGGATAGAATGCTTTCTTGCTCTCAGAGATGGATGGCCAAGATTGCCTTGGAGGACTAGTGAATGGTAGGCTTTTGAAGTAATACCATTGTTGAAGATAATGGATCAAAGAACTATGTCACAATCATTGTATATAGCATGTTATTTTTGGTCAGATTTCAAGTACACAGTCATTGAAGTTTGGGGCCCGAGGTGAAGGCTATAAAACTTGAATGATATGTGTAAATTTTGGCTTTATTTAAGTTTTTAGTCATTGTTTGAGTCAGAGTCAGTCTGCATTTTGTCAGTTTTCAGTATTTTTGACCATATTTGCCCAATGGATAAGGCTACTTGGTCTATGGTGTTCTTGGCACCTCCAAGGAGCTACCATCCCCATTCGAGCCAATGTTAGTGTCAGTCTTGTCATACTGCCATCAGTGATCAAACTTACTCTTTTGTATTTGCATATTAGGAGTCCCATACCATAAATTTTCATCATTCCATTAGGTCATGGATTCATTGATGGTAGTGGTCTTTCATCAGTTTTCCCCTCATGTAAAACTTGTTGATTCTCCTCTCTATGGTCTTCAGTCATGATTCACTTTCACTCCCAATTCATATTATTAGGTCATAGGTTTGGTCTCATTAGGTTCTAGGGTCTCATCATGGTCAAGTTAATGAGTCAAGTGTCAATAAATATCAGTAAGGTCATGAGGAGGTCAAATAAACTCAAAGGCATAGTATCTAGAAAAATCAAAGAGTAGTTCTATTAAACTTGATGTAATTTTCACCTCAAAACATGTTTTGAGGTGAAAACATGGTACTTTGATTTTATTATCATCTCTTATGTAATTTATGTCTTCATATGTAATAAGTTGCACTTCAGAAGCTGCTATCTCCACAGAGCCACCACCCTGATGTTCAAAGGTGCTTTCCACAGTATTTTCAATATAAAATCATGTTCTAAGTATGTCCATTAGAAAGAGCCTGGAAAGATCTTTCCAACGGTATATTATACTCCCCAAATAGACTTCTGGATTGGAAAATATGCCTAAGTGAAACAGAAGTCCCCAAAAGCCTAACCTCACCCCTTTTCTCATTTGTCCCTTAGAATTTATTTCATATAATTTTAAAGTTTTGCATTATAATCCCTTCTCCAATCCAATTGCACCATTCAATCGCATACTTCCGATTGACCCTTCCCCGATTACAAATCTCTGATGTGATTGAACCCCCCGATTGTATCCAGATCGTTGATCTTCTCAGCGATCCGATGGTCCATATCTAATCGCAATCGCTTGATCACATCGCAACCTCGCAACGTTCCCACTCCTATCATTTCCTCCGATACGATTGAATCCCGACGCGCTCCCCCGATTGCATCTCCACCGTCGATCTGCCCTTCCGATTTGACGACTCACAAGTGATCGCACAATCGCAATCGGCATTCCCTGCCAGCCTTGCTCCCCCTCCACTCCTCCGCCATTTCCGATTGCGATTGGCTGGGTCCCACCATAAACCCTTCCGCCTTTTTCCCAAACAAAGTTGTTTTTCCTTTGTAAAGTGCGATAGATCGATTTTAAATATTTCTTAAGTCTTTTCGCATGTTTTTAAACTCCGCACTCTTACTCGCCGATGCGATGAATCGCACATCGCAATCGACAGTTCCCATAAGTACTTCACCTCCACTCCCATTCCCAATTACGATTGTGATTTCTCCCTTGGGTCCCACCAAGCCTTCCTCCCTTTCTAAAGAAAAGTGCTTTTCCTTGTGTTAACCCATTTTTCCATTTCACTTAAACTTTTTCTCTATCGCAAAGTCTTCGCCCATTGCATTATCATTCCTCCCAATATGTTTTACCCCCGCACATTAGTTTCTGCCAATGCGATTTATCGCTTATCGCCCATTGCAATCGACGATTTCCATAAGTCTAAACCCGTTCCTCTTCTTGTCCAGATTTTCGATTGCGATTTCCCCATGAGATTCCTTCTATACACTATCGCATCGCAAGTTCTCAATCACATTTCCTCTGCTATGTGATGCACCCCTTCCCCTCTTCTGATTGCGAGTTGCGATTGCGATTTGTGATCACATCATGGGCTCACCATTCTTTCCTTTTCTCTTTTTCACCCAAGGGGACTTTTCTTCATTAAATGGAAAAATTTCAATTTTATTGGTTCCAAATGGAATTTCTCGGCATAAAGGGATTTTCAACAAAAGAAAAGAATTAGTCAAGGCCGAGAGCTACATACAAACACAGAACAAGACAGCAATGATAAAAAGGAAAACTGGTTCTAAATTCATCTTTCTTCTCCTCTATTCGAGAAACTGCAAATCCTCTAGATGATCAAATGTATTTTTTCTCCTTCTTTTCAGGGGCAGATTGTTGGTTTTCTTCCTATGTTCATATTTCGGTTTATGGGCTATTGAAACAACTCCTTTTTATATGGATCTACTCCCCTCAAATTATGTATATTTAAATGTAATTCTTCATCATTTGTAAAGGTGGGAATAAGTGTGGAATAAGTTGGAAATCACTGAGGACGCTCTGCGCTCCATTTGTAACAGTTTGGCTAATAAAGAAATGTAGCACTGATTTGTGGGATCCCTGTGGTATGGATTTTAGCACTATTCTTTCCTTTGTGTTCATCTATTGATTGTTATGTTTTCCATTCATTCATTCATATCTCTAGTTGAATGCTTTCAAGATAGATAGATAGAATCCTTTGTATAATGCTCTACCTTGGGAAATCATTCAATAATCGATGTTTTCTTCTGTTTGAAAAGGATCCATCTCCTATGCCCTTTTCAGCTCCTCACCAGTCTTAAACGTTCCATCATTATTTGAACTGAATTGTTAAAATCCCTACCTACCTTGCCCCATGAAATACCCTGTATCTCTGATTTAATTCCCCAGTTTCAAACTGTCCAACCCCATCTGTTCATACAACCCTGAAAATTTATAAAAACATTTCCCATTATTATACCTAGCCTAAAATCAGTTTACTCTTGTATTTCATTGAATATTTTTTCCCAGAGAGAGCCCTCTCCTGACCTTGTAGGGCTAGCTACAAGGCTGAGCGTGGTTTGAGGTTACCCTGATTTGCCTTCTTTCAGCCTAAGGTTCAAATTAGGTGCTAACAGGGTAGTTGGCCTATAAGATAGCCCTAAAATTCCGGAACAGGGTCCATGGTCGCACCTTCCAAACTTGGAAATTTCAATTCTATCTACGCTAAGCATGGATTATATGTGCGGTTAGAGGCCTCTAGACATTCTAATAGGAATGCATGTGTATGACTAAGCTTCAATCTAGGTCAAGGGGTAGTCACAACTCAATTAAAATGGTCACTAGTGAAAATATATTGACTAGCAGTGTGATCATGAGTCCCTAGTTTTTGGAGTACGTTTTGACAAATGGACCCAATTTCCATAACTAAATCTTGGAAGTTGGGTCATGAATAGTAACTCTCAGCTCATTTTTACCCTTTTAAGTTTGTAAGAGTGGGTAAATGCAGGGTGGGGTGTTACAGAGTGGTATGAGAGCAGGTTCATAACATTGAACTTTGGGGTAAATGTATATCTATATGTTTATCATGCATGAATGTCAGTTATTTTATTGTTATTTCTATTATATCCATGTAACTGATGTTGTTACAATTTTTTGTTATTATCCTTATTCATGCATGTGTTGATATGTTCTTGATATTATTGTGTATCATGCTAATCTGGATTGACCTGTGTAGGTGCAATAATATCACCAGACATAGATTGAGGTAATTATTTTGATTATGCCTTTTATTTATTTTATCTAACAATGGTATGTTGCAAGAAAATATAAGGCCAATAGATGAAGAGCATAATAGTTGAGTATAGTTCATATGACTCCATCTACAGGCAAAAATAGAAATAAGTGGGATGGGAGAAATTAGTTGGGAAATAGAGAGAAGGAGACTCTCTTGATTTGGCCGATGCATTAAGAATCTTGAGGGTAGAGATCATAAATTGTAAATTTGAGAACAAGCAGTTGATTGAAGCCCAGGAAAGGCTTGCAAAATCTTAATAAAAGAAAGTTGAGGTCAAGCAATTATTCTTCAAAGCCTTTCATATTTATAGAAGCATGGATAGTTTGGGACCAGTCATGGAGACAGATAAGAAGAAAATACTAATGGGGCATGTGGAAATCAGTCTTGGAAAAGGTACAAGATGAATAGTGATGATATAGTGAAGAGTGGTAGATCCTTGAGTACACTTGAGAAGAGGGCTAGCACACATGCACTTTATTCCAACACTACTTTTGGGAGACATCACTGCCAACGTCACTATAGGAGGAGTGGGAGGGAATATTTTCTAGAGGAATTCAAGAAATATAAACCTCCTATTTTTTATTATGAGATGACCAAATCAGAAGATGTAGAAGCATGACTGCTTGGAATGAGATAATTTTTCAGACTTCATAATTACTCAGAGAATCTAAATGCCAAGATAGCTACCTTTAGTCTCAAGTGAAAATCATATATTTGGTGGGAATATTACAAGAAGATTATTTCAAATTCTTCCCAAGTCATCTTGGGAATATTGGTTCCGTGTCATATGAATAATATAAAACCATATTTCTAGAGCTATTGAGATATGTTCCATATCTCAAGGATGAGAACGAAGAAAACCAAAGGTGCATCAGTGGACTTCCATTATCATTCAAATACTAGATTGAGTTTGATGAGGCTCAACCATTTGAGGAATCCATCAGAATGTTGAAGCATTGCTATTAAAAATCAAAATGCAAGGCTAATTTCAAGTGTGACTGAAAGGTTAATGAGACGAATAAAGAAAAACGACTTGAGAAGTAAGGAAAATCTCAAGATGCAGGTGGGAAGGAAAATATGGCTCCTTATAAGAAGTTCAATGTAGCTGAGAAAGGACATGGGTCTCACCTTGTGGAGAAGCATAATAAAGGTAATGGTAAATAATCATTGAGGTGTTGGAATTGTGCTGGAGACCATCATAATAAGGATTTTACACCATATCAGGATACTAGACCTCAAATCTAAAGTGCTAAGGAGGCACAGACAATTGGGGATGTAGCTCATAACATTATCAAGATCGATGCAACTTGATAAAGATGCAAAATGTTGACTAGATTCCCTAGAGAAGTTCAACAGGTTTTCAAAATTTCATGACTAAATGATGCGGTAAAAATTATGAAGGGGAATCTCTCAAACTATCTCCTGCCATTTTATAATTTTATTTGATGTTTTTAGAAGTTGTAATAAGTTGATGAATAGTAGCATGTGCATAATAAAATTCCATATATGAATTATCTTAGAGATGCATATCCATCAATAGATATTAAATGATGATATGATATATACATGAAGGTATGCTAAGTGCACACAATAATGGATGTACATGCATAAATACACTTATTTTTTTGTCATAACATGATTCGAATGACTAGGAATGGTTAGTGATGAGAAGGTAACCTTGAGTAGGTTAACAAAATAATTGGTAAACCAATGAGAGTTTTGTATGTAGTCTCAAGTAATCTAGGCTATGGAAAATAAGGTGTTTATGAGAGAATGGCACAAGGGACGCCTATTCTTGTTGATATGAAAATTTGTGAGAGCATTAATGAGAATTTTGCTACCATACAATGCTTTTCTCTAGATATGTGTTCTAAGAAATATTGATTATGAATCTTGAACTTATGCACCCTTAAAGTGTTGTTTGGATGTTTGATTAAGCACATGATATGAGTATGTGCTTATAAGATTGCATGAAGGAATGACATTTTCTTAAGATAATTGTACTAAAAAAATATTTGCTGATAGAAATGATATGCACTTGAGTGCAAGAGGGTGCTAGTTGTAGCACTATGGCTAATGACTATGAGTTGATTGCATATTGTGTCCTGGTTGTTAGTCTTGGTAAAATTCTTATTTCAAATTAATAGACATGATGACTTGATACTTGGAGCATGTGACTGACATGTGTGATTAGTTGTAGAGCAACATGATTTCTATTATAATGGAAAGACAACAATTTATTTGTTTACGTTCATAGAACTAATAGCTAGGTGAATGTGATAGCACATAATAAGACTCAATTGCATCAAGGTAAAAAGGTAAAAGAAAGGAATGGGTGAGAATTTCCTTGACTATGTTTGGAAGTTGTTTGTTATAATGAATGTGTGATTTACACAAATACATGAGGTTCTATTAACCTTGATTTTGTATGGCATTATGTGAATATGTGTTATGTTCATGAACATTTTTATGATTAAACAAGTATATGCAATGTCATTGTATTTGACAAGTTGTTGTCAGGAATCATCCTTTTGGAAGAATGATTGATTATGCTTATAAAAATTGATGAATATATGAATGGCATGGCTGGGATAATGCATAATGGTTATTTGATGGAATTCCCTATTTTTTGAGGAATCCAATAAGCACATGAGAATTTTTGGTGTTAATTATTTCTATTATCATGTGATTATGACATTCATGTGCCCATGTTTATATTATGTTTATGACCATAAAATAATGACTACGATGCTATCATGTATACTAATTAGAATCCTTTGGTCAAAGGATCAGACATATATGCCACTAAGTGTTGTGCCTTGGGGCTGATAAACCACTTAGAGGGTTGGTTGGATCCATGAGAAATGATGGACAGTGAAATGGAAGCCATGAAAATGGAAGAAAGAAGGTTCCCTAAACCTTGAACGTACTTTATCTGTATATGAATATGTGTTATATTCATGAAAATGATTGATAACTGAAGCTATGTTAAGCCATTGTGATTTATAGGTTATCTTCAATGATCATTCCTGTATGAGAATGGTCATATAGATGGCATAAAAGATTCCCGGTTTCAGGAGGAATCAATTGGGAAAGAGGTAGCCTTGGTTGATTTATGATTTTGATATTATGTGCTTCTAATTATGCCCATGTTTATGTTATGAATAAGGAATGTTGAAGGATAAATCAACAGAATGAACTTAGTGTGATATGCAACATGCTAGGACAAGCATCGATAATGGAAGAAACTACAGACCTATGATATAGGTCGTGGATGCATGCAGTAAGGCATGGGAAAAACACTAGAGGAAATTTTTCATAGTAGAGACGATGTGGTCTCAAGATGTGTAATATTACTATTTTGTACATGTTGTATTGTGCCATATGTATTGCATACATATTTTGTTGTAACACGTGTATTCGTTATGTGGGAACATGTGTAGTCATTATGTGGAAACATGTGTATTTGTTGTGTTGTATCATGTGTATATGTATATGTGTTTTTTTGTACAATGTGTGTATGTGTATGTGTTGTATAATGCACTGGGACAGGAAGGCAGAGAAAAGAATTACTGAAGAGAAGAGAAGAGAAGTGAAGGGGATTGATTCTTGGATTCCTTGGGGGTTGTGGGTTACAATCTCTAGAGCCCGAGGAAAATTTTAAGGATGGAAATTTATCTTAAAGTTTAGAAAACTTGGCGAATATTGCTAGCTTCTAATATGAAAATAATAAAAATTTTGGCGATATTTATATAAAATTATTTAGGTGTATAATGATTTTATATTTCTTTATATAAAATTTTGGCGATTTTTAAGGTAAAATAACATTATACTATAAAATTTGGGCGAATAATTTTTGGAAAAAATGGAAATTGGAGAATCGTTTTTTTGGTAAAAAATTGGAAAATGAGCCCACCTGTGAATATTAGCCCCTAAAATTTTCCATGCTAGAGCTGTGTAACAACTTGGATTTCCTAGAGGCTGTGGGTTGAGATAGTAATTCATGGAGCACTGTACAGCTTGGCAAGAGATCAAACTTGAGTTGATATATAAAAAGGTCATTTTAGAATATTTATGTGTTTATGCTTTGATTTTAGTAGTGGATTATGGACCTCATCGAAAGGAGGTGAATCCATGGTATTATTGATTGAGGGTGGAGGTATGAGCCTGTATATTCCCTTGTTACTTATTGAAGTTAATTTATCCTTTTTATTTGTTCATTGAAGTAAACGTGCATATGTATACAAGTGTATATATCATTGTAAATAATGTATCGATTTGTGTTTATAAAGCTCCGTAAGTATTATGTTTTCCATGTTTTCAGTAGTTATTTCTTGTCATAAGGGTCATAGAACACTGCAGACTGTGTTCCACCAAGGGGGAGGGGTTTGTAACAACCCTGAGTTAAATTTCCATGTAAACAAATAATGTATGGACATTATAAAAGAAAAATAAAACCAAGGTCATGGGACGTGTATTCCAAGGATAGTGAGGGGAAAAACATTACATTGGGATCCGCTTGTGGTCAATTATTTATTGGCTATGGAAATTAGCATTGGAAAGAGGAAAAAAAAAATGGAAAATTATTTATTATAGAATAGGAAGGACATCTGGCAAGGATGTAAAATAAATAAAGGAAAATAAAATAAATTCCACTTCAGCAAGTGTGAACACAAAGAGACAAGAAAAGGAGAAAAATAATAAAAGAATGTGCATGCAAGGCAAAATGAATAAAAACAAAAAGAAATTGGAGAGACAAAATTATATCATTCTCTTTTGGAAAAGCAAGGAAAAATGAAATATAATACTAGAGAACTTGAACACAAGGAAAGAAGACAAGCAAGGAACAAACAAGGAAACCAAGCTTCGGAAGAAGAGTTCAAGTGGAAGCCAAGAGGAAGACTTGAAAAATAGTAAGAAAGGGCAGAAAAGAACAGAGGAAGAGTAGCCAACATGAATATTTTTGTAGTTAACATTGTGCATGTTTTGAATATCTTGTTGGATTTGAATGCATGGTTCATGCATTGGTTTACTGGTCATTTTGGTTGTAATTGGCATGGGAATTTCCTCAATTTAAAGTCATGGACAATCTTGCCTTATGTCATTTTCTGGACATCCATGATGTAATGGATTCCTTGTTTGGGGTAGCTTTAGATGTTGGTAGATTTTATATCTTGGTTGAAGTGGTCTCAAGAAAATCCCAAGGGTTAAGGGAGGATATGGTTTTCTCCTGGAAGCTCTTGAAAAGTGGGTGGAGACATGAAAATTCCTCTTGGTATGGGGAAGACACTCTAAGGCATCTAATCTTGTATTGGTTTTGGTGATTTTTCGACTTGGTATTAGGTGAAATCACTATGGCTTGAGTGTGGAGGTTGTTTCCTCTAGATTCCCTATTTGGATATGTTTTGGTTTATCCCATGTAATCCCAAATTCAGGCCTGGAATATGGCACAAGGGTAATTTGGCTGGAAGAAATATTTTTTTTAGCCCCAATCTATGGTCAGGTGGTACATAGAATTTACTGACATGGTTGGAACTATCCACATGTTAATATGTGTTATTCATTAATTAATATCAATGAGTACAAGTTTTAGTTGAATGCATTGCTTATGTGAATAGTTTGTCATGGCTTCATTATTTTTAAGTGTATGTTACATAAATAGTACATTTCTTATCATATAAGATGCTCTTGATATTGATATTGCTCATGGTTTCATATTATAATCTATGTTATTGTAGTTCAGTATGAGAGGGAAGCAAGTCTTCTTGATAAACATAGATTAAACTAATGTAAATAGTGAACATAATATGCATTCATGATCTACATGTACTATGTTTAGAAGGACTTTGTATAAATGAATATTATGTGTTAGGTAAGCATGAGAAAGAATAGAGCCTAATAATATAACATGAAGACTTGGGAAGCTTGTTGACAAAGTTTCGGTAAGTTATGGGAAGTTATGGGAAGTTGGCCTATAAACTAGCCCTAAAATTCCATAATGGGGTCCGTGTCCACACCCTCAAAACTGGGAAATTTCGGCTTTGGTTGCATTGAGGATGGGTTATCCGTGTAGCTAGAGGTCTCCAACCACTCTAATAGGCATGCATGCATGAATCTGGGTTGTAATATAGGTCAAGGGGTAGTCACAACTTAGGGAAAATGGTCACTAGAGAAAATAGATTTACAGTTAGTGTGATCATGTGCCCCTGGGTGTTGGAGTAAGTTTTGACAAGTGTACCCCATTTCCATAATTTCATATTGGAATTTGGGTCATGCATAGTAACTCTCATCTCATGTTGACCTTGGTAAGTTTGTAAAAGTGGGTAAATGTGGGTTGGGGTGTTACAACGTGATTTCTCTCATGTTTGAGATTCTCTAAGTTCTGGCATCCATGAAAGAATATAACGTCTGTTGACATCTCTTTGTTGGAACAAAAAATCCGCTGGCATGCTTTGGCTTGGCGCATACTATAGTCTGTGTAATGTATACCCTTACAATTATTTTATTATATGACTAATGGAATATCAGCGTCTGCTGAGGGGATATATATATATATATATATATATATATATATATATATATATATATATATATATATATATATATATATATTGAAGATTCATTTGGTTTGTGTTGCTCCGATTGGATCTAATATTCATACACGATAGTAACGATAGTATTCTAATGGAATCACATCTCATATGATGACATGTTCATTTATTATGAAATATTAGTTAGTTTTAATGGTTCTCTATTCCATTCACAACAATTATAATTCCTTAACTCCATAAAGAATTGGAGCAAGTATTTTCATGAACCGTATCCATTAATTGAACTAATACTCCACCACATAGTTGCTTGATGCAAATCCTACTTCGTTGACTGGTGTATTTAATGAACTTGTGATTCAATCTATGAGAGACTTGTTGGTGTTAACAAAACTAAGCTAGTTATTTCATTTACCATAATCATGAAACTAGAGTTGTGATTTTCCTCATTTGTAGCTGCATTTTTCTTGAGCCTTGTTCTATACATGTTTTCTCTTTTCAATTATTTGCAAAAACAACACACACAACCAATGTAGGAGCGACAAACATAAGAAAGAAAGAAACCCTATAAATGGTGAGCATGTTATTAGATCATTGAGTGTACACACGCATATATATATAGATATACAATAGAATAGAATGGGATGGTTAACCATTACTTGGCATCATTTCTTTAATTTGCACTTCGAACCAAGAATTGACAACATTTATCTTGGGTGCTTATATCTCACCTTGTCATGTTCAAATGTTGGTTGGAAATACAATTGCATAGCCACATTTCTTCCATGTTCATCCCATTTCTCCTCACCTAGAGCTCCAGGAAGATCCTCCTAAAACTCGCCAACAAATTTTGAGCCTTTTCATCTACTATTTTGTAAGATTTCATTTGAAATATATAAAAAATGGAATTTTTTTCTCTCTAGATGGACTATGAAACTGCCTATCCCATGTATCCACAACCTACTTTTCTTTCTTATGATGGAAAATACATCAATGTGATAATGTCTCAATACTTTGTTGTGATTTTTTCAACTTCAAAAGTTTTTCCAACTAATATTTGTCCATTAAAAGTATTGTCCATATAAATGTGTTATGTTTTCTCCCCCTGGGTTTAATATGTGCTTGAATTGACTCTAGATATGGTTCCTTGTTGTTACACTAATTGTCTTGCCTCTTTTTCATGAAAGCACCATTTGGAATCAAGCTAGAGATCCCCTCAATTATTTTACTTTATGCCTTTTTTATCCTAAAATATTATTTATTGTGACTCTATTGGAAATACGGTTTTAGGGTTTTACCCTTCATTTTTTCATAAATATGCCATAGTTCTCATTTTGAAACTCAATCTTCTTTTCAAGCAACAACTCTTAATATCCCCTTTTACTAACATTTTCATTTGTTCAATTTCAACTTCAAAACTGAGTTTTCCTTGTTCCTAGTGTAGCTTTGTGATAATTAATGAGTGTTTATATATCCTCAATAGAAATTTCTCCTTTAGAAATATCCTCTTCTTAGTTAAATAATTCATCCTCACACTAATGTCAACTTATTTTTCATTTAAGGTTGCTTGATCTTTTTCAATATTCAGTTTGGCATCCAATAAGTCTCATGAATAAGTGTTACCATAGATATTACTTGTGAGATAATCATTTATTACACATCTCTTCTACACCATATTCTCTACTCTCCCCCTAAGATGTTGTTGCTCTAACATAGACCAAGTTCTTCATTGTTTCCTTGAGCATCTCCCCTTGAGGCCATGCTGACTTTATTTTGTCATTGAATTGGCATGCCCCTAATATTTGTTCCTCTTCCATACTTTAGTGGGATTCCTTATGTTGTATGAATTTCCTTTTAATCATTATTTGGTCTACTTGGAGTGGTATTCGTCTTTGATTTCTTTAATATACCGAGAAAATTGAAATCTTTTCCTTCGTGGCTACTATTATTACATCTATAACACCTTGTACGACCAAGAAATGGAGGAAAGAATCGTGTGACATTGTATCCAGTGGATGATTTCCTTCTTTGTTTTCTTTCTTAAGGGAACTTCATTATCTGATGCATATTTTTTTTAGTAGTCTTGATTTGATTGGTCTTGTAGTCTACTGCTACATGTCCAAGTTCATGGCAAGAAAAACACCTTCCATCTTTCAAAGGAGAAAAGAATCTCCTTTGAGAACTTCCAAATTTTCTCAACTCATTTCTTATAGTGAATGGATTTCTTTCATAGGGAATTTTTTCAACTCATTTCTTGGAGTGAATTGCTTTCTTGCACATGGAATTTTATTCAAATCATTCTTTTGATATTGTTTTATGTTGATTGCCTTCATTTTTTATTATTTTGTTGCTAACTCCTCCTACTAGTATTTTTGATGTTTTTGTATCCTATGTAGAAATTATACAACATGCATGTATATCTTGGATTTATTTTATCTAACAATGTACTAAAGTTAAATATTGAATTGCTTCTACAAATCACTTGCGGAAAATAAACAACAAAATTGCCAATCACATGAAGCAAAGAAGAATAGATCAAAACCACAACACTAGATATTCCTGGGGAAAGCTTACTGCTCAAAACCCCTTTATCATATATTTTTATATTCCACAAGGAATCATGAAACAATTACATACAATTCTTCTCACAAGAATCCTCCTGTATTTAGCTAATTGTCTCACACCGTCACACAAAAATTGGGTCAATACACAACCAATTTATTGCCTCTAGACAACCTTCCTTTCTCATGCAGTTCTTGCTGAATGAAATCCTTAATCACAAAGAGTTTCAGCCTTCCCCAACTGTGCTGAGTATCATGGGCATCTTGTGGTGTTTTAGCTACACTTGGTAGTCAGCTAATATCATAACTGATAGTTAACTTCCCTTTCACCTAGAACTCAACTGGGTCTCCACTGGATCTGACATGCATGAAACCAATAATAGTAAAACATTAGTTGCATGTAAGATCACTACATGTGAGCTAATTAATATTTAATTCACTTGATCTCTCACTAGTGTATCTGCAGTTACAACTAGCACAACTGACTTTAACTCACTTAACTAAGCTAAAATTATTTACAAATTGCATTAACTAATGCACCACTGCACTTCGAACTCTATTACAACTAGAATTACTCTGCATGTCCAACCAACCAACCTCTAACTCGAAATCCACTAGCTAACTGAATTTATCACTTTCAGTTAACTCATTCAATTCCACATTGAGAATAGATTGCAGTTTAATTTCCATATAAATTAAGGGATGATAAAAATAGACATGCACCAAAAATAACCTTGTGGGCCCCACCCTAGTGTAGGTGCTTAATGCACTAGGCGTGGGTGCTGAATGTTCTTTCCGGATGCCAATTTCATTGTTTCTTGTTGCAAAATTCAACACTCCCTCTCAACAAGAAAGGAATGTCCTTTCATGTGACATGAAACTCCATGCATGCAACATGCAACCTAATGCATGCGACATGCAACTCCATGCATACGACATGCAACCCTTGCATGCAATACTTCTCTATTTTTTCTCACACATGCAAACTTTGCATGCAAAAATTATGAAACTGAATAACGTCCAAACAACTGAAACAGTATAATTCATCTATTGTCAAAGTCTTTTGACTGCTGCTAGCTACTACACATTTTTATTGGATCCTCTGTGGTGCTGACATCTACATCCATGCACTCTACACTTGTTGCCAACTCTTATTTGCGTTGCTGACATCTACATCCATGCACTCTGCACTTGCTACCAACTCTGATCTACGCTCCAGTATCTAACACTGTCACTTTGATTTCATGTCCTCCCAACATCTGACTGCATCAATCTAATTGATCCTACTATTGCTTATATGTGGGATCCTCATAGCCAGGTTCGATCCATGAGACCCACCATCTCTAGGGCCCTACCCAAATTTCTTCTTGGGATGAATCATGCATGTCGCCCCACCTCACACTTGGTGGTATAGCTGCATGCGCTCCTTCTGCCCATCTGGCTCAAAATTTCTCTACATGAGTGGTTGCTCCTACTCCATGATCCTCCGCATATGGATGCTCCACATCTTGAGGTTCATTCTTACCTACATGCAAATTAAGCTCCCTCTCAAGGGTCAATTACATGGCTTTGTCACACTTCCCAATGGTTAGAATCTCTGTAGAAATTACATCTACATCAAGTCTATAGAGATTCTTCACACGAATTCCAATATTCTTGGCTTGTCCCGTGGCTTTGTGTCAAAGGAAAAATTTTCCTTTTCTGACTCATGCACATTGTAATTGTCCTGCCATCGCAAAAATTTCTAACAAAAGAGCTGATTTTAAATTGACGATATCTCCCTCATCTGAGCTCCGATTCAGCTGATTGTTTTTTTCAATTTGGGTATTTTTTTCGCAAGGAATCAAAATATGTTATTTAAAAAAAAAAAATTGGATCAAAATTTTCATATATTCTATGCAAACTTGTGCACCCAAATAATTACTGCTCTCATACCATGTAGAAAATTTACAACACAACTCTGATACCATGTAGAAATTATACAACATGCATGTATATCTTGGATTCACCCAATATAAAAATGTACTAAAGTTAAATACTGAATCACTTCTACAAATCACTTGTAGAAAATAAACAACACAATTGCCAATCACATGAAACAAAGAAGAATAGATCAAAGCCACAACACCAAATATTCCAGAAGAAAGCTTATTGTGCAAAACCCCTCTATCATATATTTTATATTCCACAAGAAATCATGAAACATTACATATAATTCTTCTCACAAGAATCCTCCTATATTCAGCTAATTGTCTCACACTGTCATAAAAAAATTGGGCTAATACACAGCCAATTGACTGGCTCTAGACAACCTGCCTTGCTCACGCAGTTCCTGATGAATGAAATCCTTAATCACAAAGAATTCCAACCTTCCTCAACTGCACTGAGTATCATGGGCATCCTATGGTGTTTTAACTACACTTGGTAGTCAGCTAATATCACAACTGATTGGTAAATTCCCTTTCACCTAGAGCTCAAATGGGTCTCCACTGGATCTGACATGCATGCAACTAATAATAGTAAAACATCAGTTGCATGTGAGATCACTACATGTGAATTAATTAATATTTAATTCACTTGATGTCTCACTAGTGTATCTGCAGTTAAAACTAGCGCAATTGAGTTTAACTCACTTAAATGAGTTAAACTGATTTACAACTTGCATTAAATAATGCACCACTGCACTTCAAACTCTGTTACCACTAGAATTACTCTGCATGTCCCACCAACCAAACTCTAACTCGAAATCCACTAACTAATTGAATTTATCACTTTCAATTAACTCATTCAAGTCCACATTGATAATAGATTACAGTTTAATGTCCATCTAAATTGAGGGATAATAAAAATAGACATACACCAAAAATAACCCTATGGGCCCCACCCTAGTGTGGGTGCTTAATGCACTAGGCGTGGGTATTGAATGTTGTTTCCGGATGCCAATTTCACTATTTCTTGTTGCAAACTTCAACATCCTCTTTTGCGGTTCCCTTTGAGTTACTGCACTTTTTTGAGTTCTTCATGGAGACAACCTCCACTTCTAGTTTTTAACACAACATGTTCTTTTGATCTAATTCATTTCTTATAGAACCAATCTCAACTTCTAAAATTTCACATTGTTTCTCTTTCTTCTTCAACTGATTACTTGTCGTTTCTTCAATTATTCTATCTTATTCCAATTGCGTATCCATGCTAATAATTTCCTCCTTGCACTCATTCTATCTTTCATCACATATTTGCAACAATTCCATTTGGTCATTGTTTTCATTCGTCACTATGTCTATTTCAACTAAGACCGAGTCACTCTTGGCTTGGAAATCAGGTATATTCATACTAGCAGAATATGTCTCATTAGGATAAAAAATTCCTTTAGGTTCTCTTCTCTTTTTTAGCACTTCTACTACTAGTTCTCCTTCTTGCATGAGCTACAACATATCCCATATTTATTTTGTAGATTTGAGATCTATCATTGTCTCAAGATCCATATTGTGAAAAATGTTATGATTGTTATACATTGTATATTTTTCCCGTGCATTCCACTTTTATTCTTGTGTAGAGGGTGAGTCTTTACTGTATCCATCACACACCAGATTCTCATAATTACGTCCATAACCCATCATTTCATATTTTACTTTCTTTTCCATTCCTAAAAAATTGTAGTACTAAGCATAGGTACCCTTTCATAATCCATATTCAACCAGGTCTAACTTTTAGCTATTAGGTTGACAAGGAAGGAACCTTCTCTTATACCAATTGTTGGAAACTTGATTAAACTAAGATGGGGGTGAATTAATTTAGTGCATTCATGGACATCAAATTTTTTGTTTACTTTTCCTTTAAATATTTGTTTAAACCATTAAATGATAAAGATAACACCTTATGAATAACAAATTTAAAATATAAACATTTAACATGTAAATCACAATATAAAAATCAACACATAAATTCAATACATGTGAACGTCAAATAAGTGGAAACCCATAAAGGGAAAAAACCACAAATTTGTTTTTATTGTGATGCAAAGGAAAGCTCCTTCTTCCTCTATTACTTTAGCTTTTTGGAGGCTCCAACCTATCTTCTCTTTTGCAAGCTACAACTTGTTGGGAAGCTCCTACTCCTACTTACATAAATATTTTTCAGGCTATAAACCATAGGAGGCTCCTACCTCAACATGCTCCAACATTCTATTTTTCAAGCTACAACTTGAAAGTAGACAACAATCCTTTGATACTTAAAAAATATAATGTGTTGGTTTCCCTGAACAATAATTTTTCATACCTCCATTTTTATCTCTACCTCTTCTCCTCCTCAGATCATCTTCACATATGCTTTTCTACCTATATCTCTGTGTGTCAAGTAACTTACAAACAATAACTAAACTCTTCCACATACACTATGTAACCTCTCTAACCATCTAGCCTTTCCAAAAGCACATATTTTTATAAAGTTGGTTTGTTGGTTGTTAGTATTCCATGCATGAATTTGAAATGAACAACCTTGCCTCTTTGAATTCCAAGGTTGTCTCTTCATTTTTAAACTCGTTCAACTTTTGAATATTAAAAATACATAAAATGAATTTAAAAACATGCATTAATATAATCTACCTTTAAGGATTACAACATTTTAATCACAAATCAATATGAAAATAAGCCTTTTAATCACCTCTAATCAACTTTACACAATGCACAAATCAATATTCAAATAAGCCTTTAAATCTACAACATAACATTTTTTGGTGTAATATTATATTTATTGCACATTCGTTCCTTACTCCTCATATCATAAAATATAGTTGTACCCCAACCCTATATACCATTATATATGTTGAATCTCCTCCTATCGCAAAATATAGTTGTACCTCAACCCTATATACCATTATATATGTTCACAGGGGCTTCATTGTGGGAACAATACCATAGAACGTGGGTTCATATTGGGAGATATATAATGAGGGAAAAATGACATAATATATTAGGGTATATATAGGGGGTAAAGAGTTTTTATATTCACATGTATAAAAAATGGAGCTCAAAGTTAATGAAAAAATATAAAGAGGTATAAAAAATGTTAATGAAAAAATGGATACCTACAATATATAGTGAAAGTAGGGGCTTTTTAAATTGGGAAGTAATATTGGGTTTATATTGGTAGGGGGTTAAATAATGTGAACTTTAGAGGCATTTTCCAATATGTACTCAAATTAAGGGTATTGTTTAATATGCTATGATCGGGCATGGTGTGTTAGAGGTTCATTTAGTGAAGCCCCCGTGTATATGTTGAATCCTTTTAATCACCTCTAATCAAATTTACACAATGCACAAATTAATATTCAAATAAGCCTTCAAATCTACTACATAAATTGATTTCACATTCATTCCTTATTCCTCCGAATCTTTTTAATCACCTCTAATCAACTTTACACAATGCAAAAATCAATACTCCTCTGAATCCTTTTAATCACCTCTAATAAACTTTACACAATGCACAAAAAAATATTCAAATAAGCCTTCAAATCCTTTTAATCACCTCCAAATCATGGGGGCTTCACTCAATGAATGTCTAGCCTATCATGTGCGTTCATGGCATATTAAACAATACCCTTAATTTGACTACATATTGGAAAATGCCCCTAAAAATCACATTATTTAACCCCCTACCAATACGAACCCAATACACATTCCCAATTTAAATAACCCCTACTTCCATTAGATATTGTAGGTATCCATTTTTCATCAACATTTTTAATACCAGTTTATATTTTTTCATTAAGTTTGAGCTCCATTTTTTATACCTGCCAATATAAAACACTTTACCCCCTATATATCCCCCAATATATTATGCCATTTTTTCCTCAATATATATACCCCAATATGAACTCACCTAGTACGATATTTCTCCCACAGTGAATCCCCGTACTCCAAATCAACTTTACACAATGCACAAATCAATATTCAAATAAGCCTTCAAATCTACAACCTAACATTTTTATAAATCTTTTTAAATCACCTCTAATGAACTTTACAAAATCCAGAAATCAATATTCAAATAAACCTTCAAATCTCCAAAAATAACATTTTACATTTTTGGTGTAGTATATCGAAAAATAATTCGCATTTTTTGGTGTAATATAATATTTATTTCACATTAATACATTCATTATCATATCACAAGATACAGCTGTACCCTTTATACCAATATTATTATATATTTCCAATGCATATTTCAACACCTACGACCACACACACTCATTCCAAAGCACACCGCCACCAATTGTTTTTAGTACCATGCATTAGATGGGAATGAAACCAGTATATGAACTATGTATTCTATTTTTCCCATCATCCATGTGGGATATGTATTTCTTGATTTCATAAAAATATATATTTACATAAGTTTCACTATGCTGGTCTAGTTCGCAGTGTTGATACTTTTGATTCTTCAAAATAAAATCATTAGTAAATAATTGATGGATATTGACCAAGAGATAAATAATTATCAAGCACTCAAGTGATTCAACCATGTTATAATGGAATTTTGACATTTTATCTCTGGATAGAGATGATTGAAATCAATGCCAAGGTTAATGGGACTCTCAGTGTCATGAGTGCTTGCACAAAGGAAAAATGATGTTAGCAACGTAATATACACTTCCAACATATCTACCCACTCTCCATAATGTGGTTGTCTTTCTAAGTTTTTCACATCATCGGTGATTAAAATTTGATAAAAATTAAATTATTTGAGAACTAGCCGAGAGGACAACTTGGTCGAATGGATTTTTCTTAGTTCCAAAAACTGTACACACATTTGTTTGCCACTTATAGCTGCCATTGGTCCTTTGAATTGTGAGAATAATCTAGAATAATGTAGAAATAGGAGTGGTTATTTTTTGTTCAACTAGAGTTTTTAATTAGAGTTTAGTTCCACCAGTTCAGGATTGTTGCCCCAAACTTAGGAAGATTAGGTGAGTGCCTATGCTATAAATTTGTAATGTTGAATTTGAGCTAATGAAAAGTTTTGTGTGAGATCTGTCTCACATTGTGTGTGTTGCATTCATTTGCTATATTTAATTTGGTATCAGAGCTGGGCTGCCAAGGCTGAGCAGAGGCTGAGAGCCTGTGTGTTGAATTTGTTTTATTTAATTTGGTAGTGTTCGTCTCTGATTGAAATATTAGCGAAGTATCGATCACATTGTAGACAATAAAATTGGCCCATTCCAGGGAGATCTTCTTCCATGGGTAGAGACTTTCTTTCATCCTCTGGCTTCTACAAATCCTCATAGACAACATCGTCCCCTGTACTATCCCAAATGAGGTATTTTCTGCTCCATCGGGAATATCTTAAGATATTCCATTTTTCCAACTCCAGGAGTATTAACAATCAACACTGAACTATTTCAGAGATTGACTGTTAGGGGAATTTACTGGATATGTCACCTTCACAAGGAAGGATGAGATCCAGAGGCTACCTAGCCCACTAGCAGACTCTGCCAATAGAACTTGTCAAGAGCTAATAGCTCGCTTCAAGGAATTTCTGCAATGCCTCCCATGGGAACGATGTATAAGGAAATACTTGCAAATAAAACACTGTATAGTGCTAGTATCCTCTTATACATATAATCTGGAGTCAAAATTTAGAAAGAGAGCTGAAAAAAATATATCTAGGTGAGTTAAACAGATCTCCCCACCATAGGTACATCATAAATCATCCTAAAGAGTGAGTTACAGCAATATGCAAAACATCGATTTGAAACTCTGCAAATATGAATGTATCATGAGAGGGTAAATAATACATCCATCATCATATTAATATATCAGCAATATTATACAAAAATATCATGAGGAATAAGACCCTCAAGCTTTAGAACCAATACTCCAATGAATAAGCAATGTAATACATGAGATGTTGTTGCTGCAAAAAATGCCGGAGGCAGTGACTGCGTAGTCTCTATGATAGATGTAGTTGCTGAATACATAAAAAATGATAATATAGCTATAAAGGTATAAGAAAATGGCCCAAGAGAGGAAAATGGGATCAATATGGGATTTCTAGCCAATCTCAGGGAGATTGCTAGAAACGCTGGATAAAATCCAATAGTGAGAAACAAGTTGTCACTGCAACTGAAACCAAATGAATATGAGGCTATGGCTGATCTAAAATTTTGATGTTGCGCTCCTCTAATAATGTCTTCAAGGAAAAGGGGCTGATTCCCTTTACTCAAAAACACTCCTCCTGATGAGCACAAGAATCTCCCTCAACATTGCCCTCATGGAATAACGCAGTTTCTCCAAGTGACTGTGCAGTGGGAGATGGTGAATGAGTGGCCTGATGCCACAGATATGAAATGAAGTCCAAGATTCCCCTCTACAGCTCCTCCAATGAAGAAATCCATCCTCCACTGAAAAAGCAAGTAAGGAATAACTCTATGAGTTCCTCTGCTGCTACCCTAGCTACACAGCATCAACCTGCTATAGGAATAACACTGCAACTGAAGGAGTGAGCTTGGACATATGCCGGAATGAGGAAATAAAGCTCAAATCCTCTCCTCCCGTGATGAAGAGGTGGGGGATCCCCACCCAGGAACAACCCCAGTGCTCAAGAGCACTGCAATCTTGCTAAACAGCCCGGATGTGCAAGTCCTTGACCTCACTACGAAATTTCTGAATCAAAGCATAAACCAAATGAGCTGCTCCTTCTTTCTTATAAAGAAAATGAACTCTCTTTCACCATGGGTCCCAAAATTAGGGTTTCCATTCTCCTTTGAATGCTTTCCCTCCAAAAACTACGTTGTCTTCTCAAGCAAGCCACCCCTCTAAGGCAGTGCTATTGACTTGGTCAAAGATGGTCAACTTAAGGTGATCCTCATCATGTTCACACCATGGGGTGTTCATCTCAGCTACTTTATTTTTTATCCTTTCACACAAGGAGTGTTATTTTCCATCAAAGGGGTTAAGGGGTCTCCTTACCCATTTTATTAAGAAAAATTAAAATATGCTACTATAATATTCCATTTTAGCTTGAGGCTAAAATTGGGAATATTACAGTCCTCCCCTCCCACATGTTGCTTGTCCTCAAACAACTACATAGAGAGAACATAATTTCTCCCCCTTATTCTCTTGTGGCCTCCTCATCAAAAATCTCTGCCGCTGCTCAAGATATGCTGCAATAAACTGTCCTCCAATGCCTCCTCCCAAGTATGCAAATCGGAATGGTGCACCTTACAGAAAGATATAAGGTGTAGGTGGAAATATCCCTGCTGAAACATGGCCTCCTCAAGGTAGGAGTGATGACATGCATGGGAAAATATAATCCTACTAGTGATCCTCCCATCCATGCTATCATCCAAAGGGAAATCTTGCCCCCGATTCTGCAATGTAATGGGGCTAAATGGAGAGTTTCGCTGCTTCATCCCAATAAGCTCTTCTCTCCCTCTGTAGTACATATGGGGCTGCCTATGTCCTTGGGCTAATATGGTATGGCCTCCAAGAGTGGCCCAAGCTACGCCATCAAAATATCCAGCCATGAAATGCCTCTGCAATTCTCCAAGTGGTTTGCCCCACCAGAAGAGAAAAGTGATAGTATGAAAATCATGGTTTGCCCATGGTATCTCCTGCAAAATAGAACATGTGTAATGGGGAGAATAGTGCTCCCAATGGGCTGTCACAATCATCTAAGTCACTCTCCAAATAGTGCTCCCTGTGAATAAATAAACATAAACAATACAAGGTAGCATATTACCATGAAGACAAGCTATCACAAGACAACTAGAGAGTGGGTCACTGCCCTCTCATGGGACCAACACAGTGAGCCTCTTGCCTACATCAAGAATATACATAAAAAGTGCTTTTCCCAGCCACTTGTTTTCTGCCACACACATCTCAAAATATAGGAACATGAAAATATAAATTGGTGCCAATGGTGCACACCAAGGAGCGTGTGGCTTCCTCCACAAACCACCATAAGAATGGCCCATTATTCTGCTACAAAATTTTACAAATATATCCTTGTACATCATGCAAGAAGGAATCAACTCTTCTTGACTCATCATGCTACTCAAACAAGGAATGAGAGTACAAAATAAAATGGCCCAACTGATAATTTCCCTCTACCTCCAATGAGTAGGGAAGTGGTTGTGAGGTTCTCTCCACCATAAACAAGTGGGCTATGCATCTCCCTATGTTGATAGGTTCCATGATGAGGGCCCTCCCAAGTGAACTCCTCTAGCCAATCAAAGTATGCATCCAAGTGTATAGCTAGGAAGCCCTTATGTGCTGCATGTAAAAATTTCTCCTTGAGACTAGAAGCTCTAGTCAAGAAGATCCTGCCATAACAATAGATGACCATATCATCAGTCATGTATCTATCATCATCCTCTTGGTCATCAAGAATCATGCATGCACCAAAATCCTGGGGAATTCTCAACCAAAGCTTAGCCCTCCATCTGGAATCAATCCTCCACATAGGCAGCACTGGGATTCTGCAATAGGGTGCTCCATCATGTTGCTGCCTGCTACCTTGACATCCCCTCATGCCAAAGTCATCCTCCAAGTTGCTGCCATGCCATCATGCTAAATAGAAAAAGGACCTCTGAAAATGAGCCTCCCACGAGGGACTATCACCTCTAAAGAATCTCTCGATCCTGGGCATTGAAAGCGTGAGTGGCCTCCATCCACTCCAAAGCACGAAAGAGTTCTTCCATCAAAGGAATTATCCTCTCCCACCAAATCCATGGAGTAGCCATCCATTATCCATGCAACAAGATCTATCTGCGCAGTATAGTTGATGAGAGTGGGTGAGACTGAAAATGAGAGGGTGAATCCCTCCTCCTTGTGTTTATCCCCAAACTCAATGCGTTGTGATGGACTCCTCTAATGTCTCCACCCCTCCGGAATCCAATGAGTGGTGAAAAAAATAGCATGATGCCTCTCATCATCTCTAGATCATATGGCCTCCTAGATGGAAAGCCACCCAACAAGTGAGACATCAATATATGAAAATAGACTACATATATGAGTGGATTGATTTGTCCCTCTCTCCTTTGCATAGTGCAGTCTCTTTTCTTTGTGCAGAAACTTTCTGAAATAGATAAGGGAGAATGCTCTTCATCCCTCCATGCTGATCCTTCTACTCTTCTTTCTCCATCTCACAATCCCCAAAAAATGCTACATATGACTCCGGAATTGTGTCTTGGTACCCACATGCAAATATTTGGAACTCCTTGCAAAGACACAAGGGCTCCTCTAGTGGAAGAATTGGTTTCCTTTTTACCCCCATGTGGTGATGGATCTCCTCCAAAGTGACAACGTTGTTGGTTCCTTCCAATGCATGCAAAGCATTTGTATTTATGCTACAAGGAGTTTCAATAAGTTTTCCCATCAAACCCTTAGTGAAGGCATCACATGTTTTTGCATTTGCATGTCAATGAAAAATGGAACCTAAAAATCATGAGCCATACCTTGAGTGCAGTGCTGCTCCTCCCATGGCCTCATTTCTTCCTCTACTCCCTTGCTATGCAAGTGAACAAGGGACTGCATTGTGGATCTGTATGTGTGGCTGAATTCCCACACCCTTCATGTAAAGTAGCTAGGATTTGTCTCATCAACAAACCCTCTCAGAAAATATTCTGCTTTTCCATTTCATCAAGATTTTCAATGATGTGCTCAATGGTCTGAAAAAAAAGAAGGGAAACCTCCTTTTCCTTCATTCCTCTTTCCTTGTCTCCTTGTAAATCTCCTCTCCTTGGAGAGAAGCTCCTCTTCTGATAGCAATGGATCTTGGGCACAGGCTGAGCTAAGATCATGTTCTGATACCACTGTAATATCCCAAATGAGGGATTTTCTGCTCCATCGGGAATGTCTTAAGATATTCCATTTTTCCAACTCCATGAGTATTAACAATCAACACTGAACTATTTCAGAGATTGATTGTTAGGGGAATTTACTGGATATTTCACCTTCACAAGGAAGGATGAGATCCAGAGGCTACCTGGCTCACTAGAAAACTCTGTCAATAGAACTTGTCAAGAGCTAATAGTTCCCTTCAAGAAATTTCTGCAATGCTTCCCATGGGAACGTTATATCAGAAAATACTTGAAAATAAAACACTATATAGTGCTGGGATCATCTTATACATATAATATGGAGTCTAAATGCAGAAAGAGAGATGAAACAAATAGATCTAGGTGAGTTAAACATATCTCCCCAGCATAGGTACATCATAAATCAACCCAAAGAGTGAGCTACAGCAATATGAAAAACATCGAAAAGCCATTATAGTCATCACAAGAAAGTTGTGAAGATTCAACGTTCAACATAATATTGAAGCCAAGCCACCCTGTTTAGTCAAAAGCCGAGTCACTCGAGCAACTGTTCTCTTTTGTTTGGCAAGTCATAAGCATTAGAAACCATGAAGGAAGGTGACATTGAGACCCACGTCCCTCGTGATGGTGTACGGGCCCGCAATGAAGCCTGGTCTACTGTGAAATGTTTTGCATTTTGAGCTAACGCCGAAGAAAATTGGGGTTTAGACAGACAGATTGTATGGTTGAGTGCTACGGAGATCATATACATTGAGTCCTCCTTTATTTTTAGATTTGGGGTCACGAATTCATTTCTTCGTTGAAAAGCGACAAGAGCCAAATTTCCGTGAGCCCATACCCCACAAGTTCATGAGATTTTGGCACCAGAGTTCGAAATTTGCAGGCCCTAAACACGGTATTATGTTTTATAATTTTCTGCTGGATAAACATTTGTTTTCAACATTCAACATAGAGACTCGAGCTATGATGTGAATGAGAGCTCGAAATTTGGAGGTGAGATAAGTGAGGCATTGTCAATATGTCTATATTTTTAGATCCCTATGATGATGTTTTTTTCATGTGGTCATTTGGAGGCATTTTGGGCTTGAGTAGTATTTTTGAGTCAGAAGAATATTCTGACAAACAAGTTTCTATAATTGAAAAGCTACCAATGGTTCATGAATAAGGGCATAAAAACTTGAATCATGAACCTATTTCTCAAGATCTAGATGATAACGACAACAAGGATTTAGCATTGATTGCAAGAGGTAAAAATCTTAAATTGTTTCTTTCTGATGCTGCATTGTCTACTGAAACTGATGATGAGACTACTTGGTTCATATATTTTGGTGCATCAGCTCATATTACTTGTAATAAATAATGGTAGGATAAATATTACGAGAAAAATAATGGCACACACATTTACCTAGGAGATAACAGGTCATATAAAGTCCAAGGTTATGGCGTAATAGGTGTTTAATTACGTAATGGACAAATGAGACAGATTCATGATGTGATGTCTGTTCCTGATATTAAAAATAATTTGATATATGTTTCAACTATCAATGATAATAATTTAAAAGTGAAATTTGGTAAATTGGGGTGTATTGTGAAAGATGTTCAGGATCGCTGCAGGGTTGTTTCCACAGGTACCAGGGTTGGTGGATTGTATAAATTGGATGTGATGATGAAGCATCATGTTGCATTTACATCCATAGAAATGTCAACAACAGAGTTATGACATCACAGGTATGGGCACCTAAATTACAATGGTTGAAGGTCTTCATGTTATGAAGTGTGAACATTTACCATGTGAAGCTTCTGCAATTGGTAAGCAACATAGAGAGGAGTTTCTCATTCATATAGAGAAAATAAAATATAATATCCCTGAATTAATTCACAATGATGTATGTGGAACTATGCAAACTAGGTTGCTTGGTGGTGCTTCCTACTTTCTTATTTTTGTTGATGATAGATCTAGATATACATGGGTCTATTTCATATGAAGAAAAAGTGATATATTTGAGTATTTTAAAGAATTCAAAACTTTGATTGAAAAGAAAACAGAGAAATACATTAAAATTATCAGATCAGATCAGGGTGGTGAATATAAATAAGGAGCGTTTAACAGGTATTGTAAATTTTATGGGATCCAACAACAGTTCACAGTGCCCCATACTCCTCAGAAAAATGGTGTTGCTGAGAGATGGAATAGAACACTGGTGGAGTGTGCTCATAGTATGCTTCAAGGTGAAAACATTTCTAATGGTTTCTGGGCAGAAGCCATTAATACTGCTGTTTATTTGAAGAATCGAAGTCCCACTAAGAAATTAGCTTTTCAAACTCCTTTTGAGATTCTTTATGGTCATAAACCTGATGTCAGTCATTTAAGAGTATTTGGATGTACTTCCTTTGCACATATTCCTAAGGATAACATAAGAAATCTTGATTCAAAGTCAATCAAGTGTATTTTTATTGGGTATTGTACAGATCAGAAAGCATATAAACTATTTTATCCTAGTTCACATAAATTGTTCGCAAGTCGAGATGTGGTGTTTCATGAGAATGTTGATAAAAGTAATACAATGAATGATGCTTGGCATATATCTAATGATGATCATGTCAAAGTTGATACTTTGGTTAAACAGGAATAGGAAAAGGTACATGTACAGGTTCAAAATCAGAATTAAAGCAGCATGAGCACATCCAGCAGTAGTGATTCATCACGAGAGGAAGATTCACCTCAAAGCAGGAGAACCATGTATTGAACTCCAACAGGTATTGTAGAACCAAGAAGGTCAACCTGACAAACCCAGCTTCCTACAAGGTATAGAGATTATGCCTTAGTCTAATATCATGAATGTTGTAGAACCAATTGATTATAAACAAGATAAAGAGCATGAACAATGGATAAATGCTATGAATGATGAATATTACTATCTTATGAAAAATTAAACATGGGAATTAGTTGAACTCCCTAAAAAAAAAGTTCCAATTGGAATTAAATGGTTGTATAAATGTAAATTTAAAGCACATGGTAGCATTGATAAATTTAAGGCGAGATTAGTTGCAAAAGGATATGCTCAATAGGAGGGAATTTATTATGAAGATACTTTTTCACCAGTAGCTAAATTGAATACAATTAGAGTACTAATTGCCTTAGCTACAAAACATAATTAGAATATACATCAATTGGATGTCAAATCTTCTTTTCTGAATGGTAATTTAAAGGAAGAAGTTTATCTGCTACAACCTGAAGGGTTTGTCAAACAGGGATAGGATCATCTAGTCTACAGATTAAGAAAAGCCTTAGATGGTTTGAAACAGGCACTGAGATCATGGTATGTAAAGATTGATACCTTCTTTCATCATAATGGGTTTGTGAAAAGCAAAAGTGATCCTAACCTGTATGTTAAGAAAGATGAAGAAGGAAATGTTTCTTTAATATCTTTATATGTGGATGATCTCATTATCACAGGCAGTGCTTACAAGTTAATTGAAGAAATTAAATTTCAGTTGTCTCAGGAATTTGAAATGAAATATTTGGGTGATTTGCATTACTGTTTAGGAATTGAGGTATGGAGAGAGCCTGGTAAAACATTGATCACTAAAAGTAAATACACAAAGGAAATTCTTAAAAATTTCAATATGAGTGATTGCAAAGCTATGTAAACTCCCTTAGAACAGAATGCAAAGTTGTATAAAGAAGATGGAACTAAAGAGGTAAATGGAACTTTATATTGTCAATTAGTGGGAAGTTTGAACTATCTCACCACTACCAGACTAGACATTGCATACTCAGTTAGTATCCTTAGTCAGTTTTTGGCTAAGCCTTTAGGAAATCACTGGAACGCTGCAAAGAAAGTTCTCCGATACTTAAAAGGAACAATCAATTTAGGTATTATGTATACTGATGAATCTGATGTTGCACTGACAGGGTTTTCTAATTCAGATTGGGCAGGAAATCTTAATGACAGACGTTCTACCTCTGGCTATGCATTTCACATAGGATCAGGGGTTGTGTCATGGAGTAGTAAGAAACAGGAAACTATTTCTTTATCATCAACATAATCTGAGTACAAAGCTTTGACCAATGCCACCTATGAGGCTATTTTGTTGCGGAGAATTCTTGCAGATCTCGAAGAGGAGCAAAGTGTTTCAATATGCATAAATTGTGATAATCAAAGTGCTATCAAATTAGAACACAATCCAATATATCATGCCAGATCAAAACACATTGAGCTTCAATACCACTTTGTACGAGAGAAGATTGAATACCACTTTGTACGGGAGAAGATTGAATCAAATGAAATTAATTTAGTGTTTTGTGATACCAAGGATAATATGGTTGATATCTTTACCAAGCCTCTTGGTAAACTCAATTTTGAAGTTTTTAGAAGTAAATTAGGTGTTGTAGAAAATCCATTTCTCCATTAAGGGAGGATGTGAGAATAATCTATAATAATGTAGAAATAGGAGTGGCTATGGTTTGTTGAACGAGAGTTTTTAATTACAGTTTAGTTCCACTAGTTCAGGATTGTTGCCCCAAACTTAGGAAGATTAGGTGAGTGCCTATGCTATAAATTCCAATTCCAGTGCCATATCTTATTCCAGATCTTATTTATGGGTACCAGTGAATTAGCATAAAAGGCATAGGCAAATCAATTCATTGACCCAGAATCATAAGAGTAGACAACATATCCTCTAGTCGCAGAGAGAGTAGCCCCAGAGGCTAAAATATTTGTAATGTTGACTTTGAGCTAATGACAAGTTTTGTGTGAGCTCTGTCTCACATTGTGTGTGTTGCATTCGTTTGTTGTATTTAATTTGGTATAGAGATGATTGCAATCAATGCCAAGGATAATGGGGCTCTCAGTGTCATGAGTGCTTGCACAAAGGAAAAATGATGTTAGCTACGTAATATACACTTCCAACATATCCACCCACTCTCCATAATGTGGTTGTATTTCTACCTTTTTCACATCACCAGTGATTAAAATTTGAAAAAAATTAAATTATTTGAGAACCAACCGAGAGAACAACTTGGTCGAATGGATTTTTTTTAGTTCCAAAAAATGTACACACATTTGTTTGCCACTTATAGCTGCCATTGGTCCTTTGACTTGCCACACTTTGATGTTTTGTTGTGATACATGTTTAGTGGAATTGAAGTGTTCACAAAAATATTAAAAGAGACATTTAGACAAAGGACGCATCCAATAAAGACCATTCATTGCATTGGTGGAGTAGTATGTAATGTCTTCAAAGCAAAAGCAGAAAAAATACCTAAAACACCAATGAGCATATAAAATCCTCTCCAAATTCCATAATATGAACTAAATCTAGCATATCTTTCATTTTCACAAGGTGTATAGACATCAAAGGGTGGTTATCAACTAGTCAAATGGAACAGGACAAGATTTGTTGTAAAGATTCTTAACAAGGACTATTATTCTGATCCAAAAAGCATAAAACATTTCAAGAATGAATGCACACTGCTGCAAAAGGCTCAACATCTTCATGTGGTTTAGTCTGTGGGTGCTGTCACACGAAATATTCCTATTATGATTATTGCAGAGTATCTTCCAAATGGAGATTTGAGCAGTTACCTCCAAAAGAAAGGGTGTTTACAACCTGCAAAGGAAGTGAGAATTTCTCTTAAGATTGCAAAAGGAATTAATTATCATCATGAATCCAAGCTCAATGCATATTAATGTTTGGCTCGCTTCTTTGCATTCCATGCGATGGAGTTGTTAGTATTACACAGGAGAGTGGAAGCCCATTTGTTAATAAGAGTATGGAGAACGTAGTTTTAAAAGATAAAATATAAAAAAATATTTATTTTATTTAACAAGC
This sequence comes from Pinus albicaulis, assembly GCA_034641835.2. Classification (NCBI taxonomy): domain Eukaryota; kingdom Viridiplantae; phylum Streptophyta; class Pinopsida; order Pinales; family Pinaceae; genus Pinus; species Pinus albicaulis. Next base: position 301,297,128 of record CM076583.1, on the reverse strand, counting down.
GCAAATGGAAAAAATAATCAAGTTTTAAACAAAGTTTTGATTAAGTCAAAGATAGTTTCCAAACACAAGAAATGAATGTAACCACCCAAATTTCATCCAACGACCAATTGAGGAGGATAAAGACCATTCATTTGCCTCAGGAGATCTACACAAAGCAACAGCCTACCCAATTCAAAGGATTCCCTCCTTTGCATACCCATATGTTGCCCATTTTCTCTCCTTTGCATACCTAGATGCTGCCCATTTTGTGAGTAAGGGTATGTCTAGTAGTGATGCTTCTTTCTTTTATTTCTAGTTTCTTTTTCATGCAATTGATCTTTGCTTGTATGACTGTCATTGTTGGTTTACAAGTTGCATTTTCTAGAATCTCTCACATAGAAAGTGAATGTAAATTTGTATTAGTTAACCACTTCACTGTGGGAACAATATCATAGCATGTGGGTTCATATTGGGAGATATATAATGAGGAAAAAATGACATAATATATTGGGGGATATATAGGGGTAAAGGGTTTTTATATTTACATGTATAGAAAATGGAGCTCAAAGTTAATGAAAAAATATAAAGAGGTATAAAAAATGTTAATGAAAAAATGGATACCTACAATATATAGTGAAAGTAGGAGCTTTTTAAATTGGGAAGGAGTATAGGGTTTATATTGGTAGGGGGTTAAATAATGTGAACTTTATAGGTATTTTCCGATATGTACTCAAATTAAGGGTATTATTTAATATGCTATGATCAGACGTAGTATGTTAGAGGTTCATTGAATGAAGTCCCCATGTATATAACAACTAGATAAAGGTAAAGATATTTATTTTTCATGTACGTCATTATTTTTATCACTAAAATTGATATTAGTTATGTGACAATTTTATAGAATATGATCTTCTTATCCATTGTTGATAAATTTAAATTCAACTATGTATGGCCTTCTCATTCTACACACATTACATCTCAGAAGAGATGTACTTAGATGTTAATAAGGTACTAAAAAAGTTTCCTTTGTTAATCATATCCAACTTCAATGAATTTCCTGACATGTGGACTTATATCCTTTTAATTTTGTTCATAATTTTGTTTTATTTTTTGTTTTATTTCTTTTAGAGTCCTACGTTTTTTAAATATATGTATTTCATTTGAGATGTTATGTAAATTATATGTTCTTATTTTATTTATTTTTATTGTTCTTTTCCTTAACCTTATCTTTTGTAAATAATGTGTTAACTAATGTTTTAATTTTTAGTTTGTTCCACATTTACGTTTTTAGTTAGCTATACTTTTTTTTTCTTTACTTTTATATATAACTTGTTTTTGTTTATTTTTTAATCATTTTTATTTGGATATATTTCCTCTTAATGTTTAATTTTTGCTAATGAAATATTATTCAATCTAGTATAATCACATATTTGTACATGATTAATTAAGGTTTCTATTTCACAATATGAACATACAATGCAAATATTAAACCAAATAAAAATAACTAATATTTAAAGATGCCTTCACTCATTCAACAAATCATTTATGTGTTGGAATATATGGCTCATTAATAGGAGGGCTATAATTTATTTGGTTGTTCGTACATAAAGGGTATTGCATTCAATTCTTTTCTTAACATAGGGTTAGAGTAATCATGGTTTTTGTTTTATTTTTCTTTCATCTGTTAGGGTTGATAGCTGAAGGACTATTCCTATTCATTTGTGACTTTTTGACAAGCAAGAGGCTTGAGTTGCACCATTATTGGCGTGGATTAAACTCCCACTCATGCAGTTGAAACTTTTCAGATAGTGTTTCAATTACTTCTTGTAAGTTGTTGAGAAGTTTGAGATGTTGATGTAGTGCCTAAGTGACACATCCCATTCTAGAACATCAACATATTTTTGTGACCATAATTAGGAGGTATTAAGTTCACTCTCCTTGGTTTTCACTTCCTAAATCGCGTGTAATTATTTCCAAGTCTTGGTTGATTTCTTTTCTTAGCATCATTTCCCCAACTTTGTCAATTTTCATTCAGGGTCTTCCTATGACCATGCAAACAAATTCCATGAATTTTGTTGATTAACAAGAGTTTATGACATCCATACTACCACCCACTTGTTTCATCTCACACTTTTCAGAAAGGAAAAAGACTGGAACAATAATATTATCGATCATGCTCTCTTTGAGAAATTAATCAATGATTTTCCTGACTTTCCACATTTTGAACCCTGGTGTGATTTCTATGAAAGCCTCCATGATCCTTCAACTTGTCAAAATTTCCATGAGGAAAAGAGATAGTACAGGTTAGAGAAGGAAAACTAGGTTACTTCCAATGGATGAGACTATATAGGTTTTCAAATTGTGACTCTTGATGCATGTGAGGAGGGTGTTCCCACCCCCTGTTTGACTGAACAAGAAACTGTATTTCAAGTTTATCCATTTGATTAGTTTCTTTTTCAAGAAGATATTCAAATTCACATAAGCGATGATAATCATGACCTTAAAGATGATCTTAACCCTCTTCATCCCAATGAAAATGTAGATTGTGATGATTTTTAGGAGGATAGGTCTAATCTTGGTCACCAAGAATGCTTTCCTGATATGGAAGAAGATTCATTGGACCTCCCATATATGATGATGATTGTGAACCTAAATTTGAATTCAAACATCGTTATCCTAGTGACTATGTTATTTATGATGATTATGATGAAGATAAATTGAACTTTAATTGTCAGGAGTCTTTTCCTGATATGAAAGATAACACATCATTTAATGAAATCCATGAAGAAGCCCATGCTTGTGAATAATTGATTATTAGTGACGAAAACCCATGTAATAACGTGGAAGATGATGAATTATTCTTTAACTAACTTGAAACATAACTATCCTCTTTAAATCTTGGAAATTCTTCCTACTCTCACGATATAGATGACGAGACATTATTTGATGAAGTTGAGAAATAATATTTTGTTTTTGTTTTTTGGATTCTTATTTAGTTCAATCGATTGTTTTTTAACTCCTAGAGATACCCTTGAGTTGTCAAAGACCAGTGCCTAGGACATCTTAAGACAAGAGGTTTCAGAAAGGCTTCATTATAGCTGATAATATAGGGCCTCTTGTTGTGAAAAGAAATTAAACTTTTCTGGTATGGGACCAAGACATTAGAGACAAAAAATGGATAATAATTACTTCCAGTGGTATAGCATAAGGGTCTATAAGTGAGTGTTAAAAGCAAACATAAAACTAACTGATGTGAAGAGATCCGAGCTTGAGACTAGTAAACAGTTACCAAAATAAATGAGTATGGAAATAATGGCAGAACATGAAAGGGGATATTAGCTTAAGGTAGGCTTATAATAGCATAAGAATCCACCCCACTAACATCAAAATATAGACGGTGATGTAAATAAAACATGAATATAATACCATGCCTCGAGCCATATTTAAAGTGTAGCAGACAAATAGATATGAGTACCCTTTAAGATAAATTCATACCTAAATAATCAAAACTCGCATTCTGAAAGCTTTCAATATAGGAAAAGTGATGGAAATACAAATGAACATTTACATTAAAACATAAATGAGAAAATACATACTGTAACTCATCTCATTTGGAATCCATTTTAACAAGAGAATAGCTTCATTTCTATTACCCAACGAGATCTTCCAACATACACTATGAACGTATCTCAAAAAATTTAGATAAAGGAAAATTCACAACTAAAAATTTTGCTCTGAAAAATCTGGAACCCTTTTCTCAGCTTCAGATTGCATTTCTTATAGCTCTCTGCTGAGCCTTACGAAAAGATATTTCTTAGACAAAATATTCCCTCTCAAAGCATCTTTTTGTTTGGGGTCTCCATCAAAAACAAAAATGATGATGAGGAATAAGGCCTCTCATCATCTGCGTAGTGGCCTTAATGAAGGCGCTAACCGAAAACATAAAAATAAAAGGAAAATAAAAGTGGAGAGGGTGAAATAAATATTTCACTCTATTTTAAAATACTAAAAAAATAAAAGTAAATTAGCTACCTGGGCCAAAATATGAGTGTCATTTTTTAGGACGAAGAGGAGTGCCTGCTGCCGACTTACTAGGAAGTGTTGATGACATGGATGAACCAGTTTTGCGACTGGGAGGAGGTAGCGACTGGCGACATGATGTGGAGGTCGAAGTGTGATATATTCACTGCATTTCTGCCATATACTCTCTCGTAGTGACGGCATAGTGACAAAAGACTCTACTAGAGCCTGAATATCTATTAGCTCGGTGTAATCCACTTGGACAGCCAGGCAATGTTTAGGGCAGAAGCAGAGAAGAGAGAATTCCTTGCTTAGGGTGGAAATTATTGTTTCCGCCTTTAGGCGGGCAGTTTTCTATAAAGGTAAATCAGTCTGGTTCATGATGACTATCAGCTTCTATTCATAGACCGTTAGCCCTGAAAACGTAGAAGTTTTAGGTTCCCAGCATGATGGAAGGCCTGCCATTACCAGCTCATCCCACTCTCGATCAAACTGTTCAACTCCCCTAGCAACCTGCTCTAAACCACTCAATGAATTTGCACATGCAGTCTCCCTTTCGATCACTCTCCTGAATTCCATCACTCCTTTGAAATGGTCTTTGATTCCCTGAGTGAGAAGCTCTTCGGGGTCCAATCCATTGAGGTAGCTGATATACATTTTAGCCATTGCTACCTTTGCTTCTACTTCCTCCTGCCCCTCTTGCAACTTCACTTTGAATAAACGGACCGTGAGCTTCTTTTCATCTTGAAGCATCTGCCTCATCAGCTTTCCCTTTTATTTCTCTTCCCGCAGAAGTAGTGTCACCCCTTCCTTATGCAGCTGAAGGTTCGACATCCATCTGTGAAGCCAAAGGCCATGTATCAAGATTATCTCTCCACTCAATGAAGGGCCTAGTCTCATGTACATAAGTAGTCAACTTTGTTTTCCATTTCTTATTGGAAAGGATCCCTTTCAGGTCATAGGGCCACGCTTTTCCTTGTATCAGATCCATCCCTTGAAGCATCATTTCCATTATGGAGAGGGTATGCCTTGAATTTATGGTGAAGGGGCTGACAGAGGTAGGGAGCTTGAGAATGTATCCTTTCTTCACAGGGACGAAGTGGAACTGATCGAACTTCAGGGTTTGACGGATGTACTCAAGGGAAAAAATCCGCATAGCAGGAAACACCAATAGGCGGTAGGGGGTACGTCTTTGCCATAGACCATGATCTCAGTGTAGTTGTCAAATAGGTACCAGTACCCTGTGATATCTTCATCATTGAACTACAACCATCCCTTCTACTCAGGATATATTCTAGGCGGAGGGTTGTCGTGTATGATGTTGTAGGCTATGGACATGAATTCATTCAAGAACTTCGTGTAACCCCTCCCATTAGGCTGTTGACGAACATAGATGTTCAACTCAAAGACATTTCTTGGTTGGGAGTTCACCCTCGAGAGATTTTTGAGACCTAGAGTCTCAAACCTGTTAGCATTCTCAAACAGGAAGAGATAAAACACTAATGAACAAAACCAGAAATACCCAGAAGAGGGTAGCTCTTGGAACTGGATTTGAATGGCCAAGGCCAGGAAAGTAGGGATATCCAAAACAACACCCTTTTGATACAAAGCCAGAGGAGAGCTATACATTCTTTTGACACCTGCTCGACCTCCTTGAGACCTAGTAACCCAAAAATGAAAGCAAGGATAGGTTGGAATTTATCTCTGAAAGTGGACAAGGGAACCATATCTGAAGGTGGGATAGACACAAGACGAGAATCTGAAATAAAACTGAGGAATTATTTCTGTTGCTTCCAGGTTAAATTTGAAAACTGTCGGGAGAGGGATAACTCAGTGAACTCGACATAAATCTGACTGTGGGGGAAACGAAGGGCCTCCTTTATGAGCTCAGGAGATATATAGAAAATCTTATTGCCCTGTGCTGATAAGAATAACTCTTGTGTTCATCATAGGCTTCGCTGAGCCAACTTATAAACTCAGGAACTAGATATGTGGTTGGGGAAATATGATAATACAGGTCTGAATGGATGACCTTGAACTAGTCTTGGCCTTTCACATAGGATTCAAACAACTCGGGTCTAAGACAGGATGCACTGAAGGGGTAGAGCAGGTCGTGAATCTGCGTGTGAGCCTCAATGAGGGGTTCAGGTCCAGGGACAACCCCAAACTCATGGGCTTGGGGGGTTTAAGGTTCAGACTTTCTGGGCTTTGCTTTCCCCATGACCATTTTGAAAAATAAAATAGAAGGAAAATGGTGAGGTGGAGGAATGACTAAATACCTACAAACAGTGAGGAAACTCGGGGCGGAATGCGACGCGAGGACTGAAAGTGACCTAGTACTGTAATTCAAGCTTCGCTACACTACAGGTTCATAAAAACAAGCATTTTACTAAGAGTGGGCGTAAAACAGGATTAAAAAGACCTAGATTTGTGGAAAACGAGGTTAGGGTGTCAATTGTAGGGCTGACGTCATAACGACATAGACAATGGGGTGTGTGGCGATAGGTTGTTGGCTATCAGGAGCCAGGTAGGTGCAAGCCACGCGCCGAGTTGATACCAGTACTGGTCTTGTATCGACTTTCCTAAGTTACCTTACCTTTTTTTTTCATAGCACCACATGTCTTCCTTGAGGGGTCCACTTAAAGTTCCTTCGGGAGCCCGTGAGACCCTCCTGTAACACTTCACCACCCCACGGGAAGCTTAAACCTTGTCGTGACATCGAGTGATGTCATATGCTCCAGGGGGGTAGCTCTTCGCCTTCTTCCTTCCATCCTTAGTACCCTCAGAATCCTTGCACATGGCACTCCCTTTTGGTTGTCTGACATAAGTATGCGGCCCCACTTTTGTTTAACTGTGTAGCATCATCATTCTTTTGTCGGCGCTCGTACTGTGAGGGGGTTTGCATGACATATTAAATTTATAATCACTTAGCCCGCTTATATTTTATGGACCCTTCCTTTGTTTATTTTATCTTTTCTCCTTTTTGCTTAAGGTGCGGGCTGACCAAACAACATTGGCTCCACCTGGCGATGGCACGTTCGTCCTTGAACGTGTCGAGAACTCCACAGACCATTTTCCGTCTATTCCTTGAGAGTCAGAGCCTCTTCAAAATTTTCAAACACTCCTATGGCAAAACGAAACAACAAAAGTGAATGTAAAAACAACATATATATACACTATATACAGTGGGTCTCTGAGGCCTTGGTTAGTATTGAAAATAGGGTTTTAAGAACTGCCCATTTACGGATGCCTTGATCAAGTCACCTTCTAGGTTTTCCAGTGTGAAGGTGTTGCTGCCTTTCACCTCTAGAATCTTGAATGGCCTGATCCACAATGGATCAAACTTTCCATGCTTACCTTTCTCAGCTCTTCTGATGTCCCATCTCAGTACTAAATCCCTGAACTGCATTTCTCTATCTTTTGCATGTTGATCAAACAAGTCCTTCATCTTTTCTTGATATTCTGCTAACCTGTCACTCACTTGACTCCGAGTCTCTTCTAACTCAACCAGGTGGTTCATTCTTTTGATGAGATCGTTAGGCTCTTCTTGGCTATCTAGGACGAACCTAGCCACAGGTAGGGTGAGCTGAATTGGAAAAAAAACTGCCCAGCTATAAACCAGTTCATAGGTTGAATTTTTTATTGACCTTTTACTAGTGACTATGTTCACCCAGAGCGTGAATTTTAGCTGAGAGTCCTAGTTTTTCTGACTTTCGTTTATGGATTTCTTTAATGTCCTTACCAACGTCTTATTTGAAGACTCGGCCAGTCCATTTCCCTGGTGATCATATGTTGTAGAGTGTCCCAAGGTGATGCTATATTGCTGATAGAAATTGGTGAATTTGGCAGACTTGAAAGCCTGAGCGTTATCTATCACAACTTTGGTTGGGCAACCAAATCTGGATATGATGTTCTCCTCCAAGAATTTTATGACAACTGCGTCGGTAGCGTTTCTTGCGGGTATTTCCTCTACCCACTTAGTAAAGTAGTCAGCGGCAGTGAGGATCCACTTGTGTTGACTACTTGACGCTGGGTGAATCTCTCCAATAAAGTCGATTCCCCATTGCTGAAAAGGCTCTTTTATATGTACTGGAATCATAGGTAAGGGTGCAAATTTCTGTTTTTCAACAAACCTTTGACATTTCTCACACACCCTGACTCGACCTGACCCGAGCATGTACATCCCAAAAAAATCTAGTCTAGAAGAAGCCCGCTTTCAATATCTTGTGAGCTATAGATCGCCAACAATAATGACCTCCACAAATTCCTTTGTAATATTCCAAATCTGGAACAACACAACAAGCCTGCTGAAATAACGCACTTCTGAGAATTTTGTGCATAGAAATGAGTTTTTAGCTCCTGTATCCCTTAGATCATCTCATCTAAGATCTAAATCCAAAAGGAGAGCACAAACAAATCAAACTAGGTGGGTTAAACAGATCTCCCACAAACTAGTCTAGCTGAAAATCACCCAAAGAGAGAGGGGCTGCAGCTATATGCAAATGACTGCTCCAGAAATAACGCAGATCCACTGAAGCACAATAGCAGGAAGATATGGAGGTTCAAATATCATATGTATAACAACAAATCAGAGTTACATTACAACCCATTCATTGTACAAGAGAAAGAATGAGACTATACAGGAAAAATCCTCAGAAGTGAGGTGCTACAACCATAAGAACAGACTGCATAAACATGACAACGTTATTTTTAAGGGCTAAGCAGCAATTTATTAATACTCAGATCTAGAGCAGATATTTACATAAAAATATGGATCCAATTCATATATGTGTACAAGAAAAGCTCATGTATACATTCCCCTTGGGGTTTTGTGCAAAACATGAAGCACAGAGAGTAGATCTGAGATCTAAGGTTGCAGATCTGCAGAATTATTCATAAATTTCCGAATCATACAATGAGATAGCAGATCATATCTGAAACAAACATGTATTGGATGGCCAATCCATGGATCACCATAGTGAGAGGAAGAATCCTAACACCGGAGATCTCTCCTCCAAAATGCAGACAAAACACCTTGCAACTTATCCTTTGCAAATAACACAGTCCAGGGAGAGAAACTATGCTTTAGAATATGAGAATGATTTGGCCTGATGCCAAGGTCTAGATCTGAAGCTCAATTAGCTAATTCACTCTTCCAGGAGGTTAAAAAACACACTCACTCAGAAGAGCCACTAGTATAGTCTAGATCTAAGCAGATCTAGTGTCTTCCACTACTGAAACTCACAAGGACAACCCAACCCTCAATAGGATCAGCGTTGTAGGTGTAAGGTGAAGCTTGGCCCAAGCATGATAGTGGACAAGATGGCACAAGTATCCTCCAAGAGCTGCTCAAGGAAGGAGGTGGGATTCCTGAACAGGAAGACCCAACAAGGGATGTCTAAGCAGACAATACCTTCAGAAATAATAATCTTCAACAACCCTCTCTTGCTACTCTCCTCCTCCTTTTATAAGATTGAATTCTTGTCAAAACCCTAAACCACTTCATTAGTTTAGCCCCTTTCACATGTAAAGTCCTCTTCTAGAACTGCGTTGTCCCTCAAAGAGGTTCAATGCATCTAGACTGCGTTATAGATATGGTCATGGTTGACTTGGTCAAGTGATCAACCTCTTCCACACTCAAGGTGTCTTCATTTTAACTGGCTAGCTTGATTTTTATTCACATTGAGTTGTCTTTATTTAGGATCCACTCTTTGAGAATAAATGTTGTTGAATTGGTCAAACTTGACCTTGTCCACATAGTTTAGACATTGTTCACACATGTGGATGCTTGATCTAGTTATTTCATGATCACTTTCCACACTATGAGGGATTTTTATTCCTACTTGAGAAATTTATGAGCCTCCTTGCACATTTATTCATCCATCTATATTTCAAAAGAAAAATTAATATTCTTATTAGCTGTAAGCTAATTTAGGAATATTACAGCCTTCATGGAATTCAGCCATGACCTCCTCCACCTGCGACTCTGTGAGACATAAGAGTAAGATTCCTGAAGGTTCTTTCCAATATAATCATCCATTTGCAACAATTTATTTCTAGTTCTTCAACATTAGGGTTTGATATTTGGTCTTATCAAAGTTTAACGAACACCTGAGAGTTAAAAGGTATTCTACAATATCTTTATACCAGGTACTAAGCAAGTACTTCATGTGAGTTTTTTGTGTAGTATTCATCTCTACCTTCAAGTAATTCTCCACCCTCCATAGATAAATTTATGTCCAGAGCCTGGCAGTTTGACTCGAACAAGATTTTTGCTAAACCCTGACCTTTGATAAGCTTCGGGGGGCGAATTTCCAATTCATATTCTTGAATCTTAGCAATCCATTTACCTCTCTTGCCCTTACTATCCCCTTGAATCAAGATGTATTTTACTGCGGCCGTGGGCATGAAAGAAGTTATGGCTGACTGCAACACATACATTCTGAAAGCTTTTAGGGACTTCACCAGGGTGTATGCCTACTTCTCCAAAGTTTTATACTTTAACTCGGCATCTCGAAGCACCTGACTGAAAAAGGCAATGGGTTGCTCATACCCATCTCCATTTTTTTGTAATAATACTGCAGCTAAAGTATGTGGGGATGAAAACGAGAAGATCATGAAGGGCTTACCATAGTCTGGTCCTAATAATACTGGGGCTTCTGCAAAGGCACTTTAGAGATAGCCTTGAGTTGTCAAAGACCAGTGCCTAGGACATCTTAAGACAATAGATTTCAGAAAGGATTTATTATAGCCGATAATACAGGGCCTCTTGTTGTGAAAAGAAATTAAAGTTTTCGAGTATGGGACCAAGACATGAGAGACAAAAAATGGATAATAATGACTTCCAGTGGTATAGCATAAGGGTCTATAATTGAGCGTTTGAAGAAGACATAAAGCTAACTGCTATGAAGAGGGCCAAGCTTGAGACTAGTAAACAGTTACCAAAATAAATGAGTATGGAAATAATGGTAGAACATGAAAGGGAATATTAGCTTAAGGTAGGCTTATACTAGCATAAGAATCCACCCCACTAACATCAGAAGATAGATGGTGATGTAAATAAAACATTAATAGAATATCATGCCTCGAGCCATATTTAAAGTGTAGCAGACAAATATATATGAGTACCCTTCAAGATAAATTCATACCTAAATAATCAACACTCGCATTCCGAAAGCTTTCGATATAGGAAAAGTGATGGAAATACAAATGAAATTTTACATTAAAACATAATTGAGAAAATACAGACTGTAACTCATCTCATTTGGAATCCATTTTCACAAGAGAATAACTTCATTTCTATTACCCAATGGGATCTTCCAACATACACTATGAACGTATCTCAAAAACTTTACATAAAGGAAAATTCACAACTAATAATTTTTCTCTGAAAAATATGGAACCCTTTTCTCAGCTTTAGATTTCATTTCTTATAGCTCTCTGCTGAGCCTTGCGAAAATATATCTCTTAGACAAAATATTCCCCCTCAAAGCATCTTTCTGTTTGGGTCTCCATAAAAAAAAAATGATGATGAGGAATAAGGCCTCTCATCATCTGCGTAGTGGCCTTAACGAAGGCACTAACCAAAAACATAACAATAAAAGGAAAATAAAAGTGCAGAGGGTGAAATAAAGATTTCACCTGATTTTACAATACTAAAGAAATAAAATTAAATTGGCCACCTGGGCCAGAATATGAGTGTCATTTTTTAGGACAAAAAGGAGTGCATGTTGCCGACTTACTAGGAAGTGTTGATGATGCAGACGAACAAGTTTTGCGACTGGGAGGAGGTAGCGACTGGCGAGATGATATGGAGGTCGGAGTGTTGATATATTCACTGCATTTCTTCCATATACTCTCTCTTGGTGACAACATAGTGACAAAAGTCTCTACTAGAGCCTAAATATATCTTAGCTTGATGTAATCCATTTGGACGGCTAGGTGCTATTTAATTTGGCAGAGAAGAGAGAATTCCTTACTTAGGGCGGAAATTATCGTTTACACCTTTAAGCGAGAAATTTTATCTAAAGGTAAATCAATGTGCTTCATCATGACTATCAGATTCTATTCATAGTCCGTTAGACCTAAAAATGAAGACGTTTCAGGTTCCCAACATGATGGAAGACCTTCCTTTACCAGCTCATCCCACTCTCAATCAAACTGCTCAACTCCCGTGACAACCTGCTCTAAACCACTCAGTGCATTTGCACATGTAGTCTCCCTTTCAATCACTCTCCTGACTTCCATCACTCCTCTAAAACGGTCTTTGATTCCCTGAGTGAGAAGCTCTTCGGGGTCCAATCCATTCAGGTAGCTGATATAACTTTTAGCCATTGCCACCTTTGCTTCTGCTTCCTCCTGCCCCTCCTACAACTTCACTTTGAATAAAAGGACTACAAGCTTCTTGTCATCCTGAAGCATCTAACTCATCATCTTGCCCTTTTCTTTTTTTTTCCCGCGGAAGTAGTGTCGCCCCTTCCTTCTGCAGTTAAAGATTCGACCTCCATTTGTGAAGCCAAAGGCCATGTATCAAGGTTAGCTCTCCACTCAATGAAGGGCCTAGTATCATGTACATAAGAAATCAACTTTATTTTATGTTTCCTATTGGAAAGGATCCCTTTCGGGTCATAGGGCCAAGCTTTTCCTTATATCAGATCCATCCCTTGAAGCAGCATTTCCACTGTGGAGAGGGCGTGCCTTGAATTTATGGTGAAGGGGCTGACAGAGTTAGGGAGCTTGAGAATGTATCCTTTCTTCGTGGGGACGAAGTGGAACTGATTAGCCTTCGGGGTTTGATGGATGTACTTAAGGGAAAAAATCTGCATAGAAAGAAACACTGATAGGCGGTAGGGGGGTATGTCTACGCCATAGACCCTGATCTTAGTGTAGTCGTCAAATAGGTACCAGTCCCCTGTGCTATCTTTATCATCGAACTGTAGCCAGTCCTTCTTCTCGGGAAATATTATGGGCAGAGGGTTGTCATGTATGATGGCGTAGGCCATGGACATGAATTCATTCAAGAACTTCGTTTAACCCCTCCTGTTAGGTTGTTGACGAATAGAGACGTTCCACTCAAAGACAGTTCTTGGCTGGGAGTTCACCCTCGAGAGCTTTTCGAGGCATAGATTCTCAAACTTGTTAGCATGCTCAAACATGAAGAGATAAAACACTAATGAAAAGAACCAGAAAGACCAAGAAGAGGGTAGCTCTTGGAATTGGGTTTGAATGGCCGAGGCCAGGAAAGTAGGGATATCCAAAAGAACACCCTTTTGAGACATGAGCCAGAGGAGAGTTATACATTCTTTTGACACCCTCTCGACCTACCTGAGACCTAGTAACCCTAAAATGAAAGCAAGGATAGGTTGGACATTATATTTGAAAGTGGACAAGGGAACCATATCTGAAGGTGGGATAGAAAAAACACAAGAATTTGAAATAAAACTAAGGAATTCGCTCTGTTTCTTCCATGGAAACTTTGAAAACTGACGGGAGAGGGATAACTCAGTGAACTCGACATAAATTTGGCTGTGGGGGAAATGAAGGGCCTCCTTTATGAGCTTGGGAGATATACGAAAAATTTTATTTCCCTGCGGCTTCGCTAAGCCAACTTATAAACTCGGGAACTGGATATGTGGTCAAGGCAATCTGATAATACAGGCCTGACTAGAGGACCCTGAAATGGTCTTGGCCTTTCACATAGGATTCAAACAACTTAGGTCTAATACGGGATACACTGAAGGGGTAGAGCGGGTCGTGAATCCACGCGTGAGTGTCAATGAGGAGTTCAGGTCCAGGGACAACCCTGGACTGATAAGCTTGGGGGCTTTCAGGTTCAGACTTTCTGGGCTTTGCTTTTCCCATGACCATTTTGAAAAATAAAATAGAAGGAAAATGGTGAGGCAGAGGAATGACTAAATACCTGAAAAGAGTGAGGAAACCTGGGGGGAAAGCGATGCGAGGGCTGAAAGCGACCTGGTACTGTAATTCGAGCTTCGCTGCATGATTTGCGAAAAATGAGGTTAGGGTGTCAATTGTAGGGCTGACATCATAAGGACATCGACAATGGGGTGCGTGGCGATAGGTTGTTGGCTATTAGGAGCCGGGTAGGTGCAAGCGACATGCTGGGTTAATACCAGTACTGGTCTTGTACCGGCATTCCTAACTTACCTTACCTTTTGTTTTCATAGAGCCACATGTCTTCCTTGAGGGGTCCACTTAAAGTTTCGCTGGGAGCCCATGAGACCCTCCTGTAGCACTTCACCACCCTGAGGGAAGCTTAAACCTTGTCGCACCAAAAAGTGATGTCATATGCTTCGGTGGGTAGCTCTTCGCCTTCTTCCTTCCATCCTTAGTACCCCTGGAATCCCTGCACGTGGCACTCCCTTTTGGCTGTCTAACATAAGTATACAGGCCCACTTTTGTTTAATTGTGTAGCGCCATCATTATTTTGTCTGCACTCTTACTGTGAGGGGGTTTGCATGACATATTACCTTTATATTCACTTAGCTCGCTTATCTTTCATGGACCCTTCCTTTGTTTATTTTTGATTTTCTCTTTTTTTCTTAAGGTGCGGGCTAACCAAACAATAGATTGAATGTGAAATTCTCAAATATGAAATATTTCATGAATTTACCCTCCCTCTGTTTGTGATGAAAATTTTGACCAATACTGCATCGATAATTCTATTGAAAACATTTACCCAAGTTACCGACCTACCGAGTTAAACATGTTACAAAGAGTTACTATGAGAGGATTCAACCTACTAGATCACCTCAAGGAACTGGAATCGAAAAACCAAAACCATTGATGACTTCCCTATTGGCTGCTATAGGACCCTGAAGGGCTAAACCACCCTTCCAGGTGCTCAAACCCTGAATTGAACATCTTTATTCAGTGCCTTGGTCTCTCAGACGTTGGCACAACATTGCCTAATTTTTATTGAAACCCTCTAGTCGCACACACAATGCCTACAAGGAAGCGAATGCAGTCTTTTTCACCCAGTTTTGTGCCTTCGACCACAAGATTTAGGCCACTTTTTTATTTTAGGATCTAGACCTCTGCCCAAAACTTAATGAAATTTTCCAAAACCATGAATGACATAAGGAAAAAGCCTTCCATACAAATGATAGATTATAACTTGACCTCACAAGGCCTAGCCATGATAGGAATTCCATCAAACATATCATGACCATGAAATCTATAAGTCATAAATGCACATTTGAACATAGGGGTCTGATACTTATCTAAAAACAACCAATAAGGTCTAGTGTCTTCTCATAATAGTTGCAATAACATCTATTAGGTCATACATTCATCATTCATTTATTCATTAATCAAAACATGATAAGGGCCATGACTAATATCTGTCATAAAACAATGCTTACAACCAGCATATAACCAATAGAATAAAAATGATAGAACAACCATTAAATCCACATAATAATAAGAAAATTTCCACATAGAATACAAGAGGAAAATAAATCTTATTAACATGTGAAAAATCCAACCAAGCAAGGGACTTCCATATACCGCTTGACCATATATTGTGTTGAATGACATGTTTCTTTCAACCAACCACTCTCATTCCATATTCCAATCATGAATGTGGGAATCACAAAAATAGCAACCAGGGATTCCTCAGGCTTTACCATATATACCACCAAGGTATTCCTAGGCCTGAAGCCCTCATCAATAAAACCAGGCTTTACTGAAATCCCACTGGATCCTTAGGCCCTAACCAGGCATGGATGCCTTTAGATCTCTCCCCTTAAACCATGAGGAATTTGCCTGACTCTAGTCTCTCAGTTTTACCATATATCCCACCATTCACTAGTCGAGGAATCCTAGGCCTAATCGAGACTTGTTATGAAACCAACTCCAAAAATAGAAGAAAAGAGAGATCACTACCTTAGAAATGAGCCACTTCGAGGGGGAAACCTCATTTACATTACATAAATGAAAAATTCTTCGATGATTCAAATGAAAAAACCTCATTTATATTTAAAGGAGTCCATGGGGTCACAATATAATCCTAGCCAACCTAACAATAATAATGTAAGGGCACAACAATAACAATAGTGTGGTTTTATGGGGCACAACAATAACAATAAGGGGGAAACACTAACAACAATAAGGGACTACACTAGTAATATAATGAGCTAACAAGCCCCTCTCCTTCAAAAAAGTGTTGTCCTCAATGCTTGAGTATCTATGGATGCTTCTCTATAAAATTCTCATCCTCCCATGTGGAATCTTCAGTGGGTAAGTTCTTCCACTTGGTGAGATACTCTGAAATTTATCGATTTTGCAGCTGTCGAGTTCTTGTTTCCATGACTGCTTCAGGTTCCAATATGATTTTTCCTTCCTCATAAAGTTCTGGAAATATTTTTTGAACTTGAATTTTGTCATCTATAACCTTCTTTAAGCATGAAACATGGAAAATTGGGTGCACTCAAGAAGAAGCAGGAAGCTCCAACTTGTATGCCATAGTACCAATATTTTTCAACACCTTGTAAGTACCATAGTACATTGGTGATAATTTGTTATCCTTCTTAGCTTTCTCGAGGGACATTTTTTTGTATGGTTGTAGTCATAAAAATACCCAGTCTCCTAAATCAAAACTTCTCTCGCTGCGATGTTGATATGTATGTTGTTTTATTCGATTTTGTGCATAATTTAGGTTATCATTTAAGAGTTGGAGAACTTGTTGTTGTTTCTCGATATGATATTCCACTTCTTGAACCTTACAATTTTCTCTTAAAGATGATGTGATGGACAATGGATGATATCCATAAAGTGCCATAAATGGGGTAATTTTTGCTGCAGTATGGAAGGAAGTGTTATACTACCATTCAACTAGAGGTAACCACTAGACCCATTATGTTTGTTTATCATACACAAAATAAGGAAGATATCATTCCAAACATTTGTTCACTATCTTAGTTTTCCCATCAGATTTAGGATGATAAGATGAGCTATGGCCTAGTTGAGTACCCCAATAAGAAAATACTTTCATCCAAAAATTTCCAGTGAAAATGGGATATCTGACACTTACAATAATCTTTGGGTTTCCATGTAGATTTTGAATTGTTTCCATAAATGCAGTAGAAACTGTACTTTCTTTAAATGTATGATATAATGCACAAGAATGTGCATACTTGGTAAGCCTATCAACTACCACCATGATGGCACTCCTTCCTACGGACTTAGGTAAACCTATGATAAAATCCGTCGAAACCTCCTCCCAACATTGACTTGGAATGGGTAAAGGTTGTAGAAAACCTGGGGTCATAATTGTCTCAGCTTTATTTTGCTGGAAAACCAAACATTCTGCCACAAAATTTTGAATATCAAATTTAAGGGAATCCCAAAAAAATCTTTCTTCACCCTGTGGTAAGTTTTTAAAAATCCTGAGTGTCCTCCTAAGGGAGAGGTGTGCAATTCAAAAATAATATTTTTTTTTAGTTGATAATTCTTAGAAATATATGTGATCTTTGTACCATAAGGAATCATTTTTCCAACTAAATGTATCATATTTACAAAGATCTTGCTACAACTTTTGAATGAGTGTCCACACTTCTTTTTCATTCTTCCATTCCTCCCTTGCTTCGGTTATCCAATCTGGTTGGATAATATAAATGGCACAAAGAAATGCTTCGACCTCCTCATCCTTTCTTGAGAGTGCATCTGCAACAACATTTAGCTTCCCTTTTCTATAGATGATTTCAAATTCATAACCCAACATTTTTGTCACCCATTTTTTATTCTCTTTTGAAGTTTCTTCCCATTAGGTAAGGTCACCATTTCTTTAGTGCATGTATTATTTCCAACATTTCCTTCTCATTAATAGCTTTCTGTAAATAATTTACTTTGATTGGACGAATTTCAAAAGAAATGGGTTCTCCTTCTTGCATTAAAACAACACCAATTCCATTTCATGAGGCATCACATTCCACAATAAAGGTTTTTGTGAAGTCTAGCATAGCTAAGACCAATTCTAGGCACATTTCCCCTTTAATATGTTCAAAGGCCTTAGTTACTTCCATGACAATTCATATTTCTTCCATATTGTTGTTAGAGGTGTTTTTATTCTCCCATAATTCTTAACAAACTTGCGATAATACCATGTTAACCCGAGAAATCCTCGCAACTGCTTTATGGTTGTGGGGACTTTCCATTCCTTAATGGCTTTAAGTTTGTTAAGGTCTACCTTAACACCCTCTTGAGATACAATATGACCCACATATTACACCTCTTGTACTCCAAAGAAACATTTGGAGGTTTTTTCATATAATTGTTTCTCCTCCAATAGTTTTAGCACCCTATCAACATATTGAACATGATCCTTCCAAGACCTATTGTAGATTAGTATATCATCAAAAAATACTAACACAAATTTTCTAATGAAGGGTTTAAAAATGCAATTAATTAACCCTTGAAATGTAGAAGGTGCATTAGTAATGAAAAAAGGCATGACCAAAAATTCATAATGACCCTCATGAGTTCAAAATGTTGTTTTTGGAATACCTTCAGCCTTCATTCTAATTTGATGATATCCTGAACGTAGATCCAACTTGGTAAAATAAATTTCTCGATGTAATTCATCCAATAATTCGGCGATCACAAGAATGGGAAATTTGTCTTTAATAGTGAGGTTATTGTGCTCCCTATAAATCGAACACATGCACCATGATCCATCCTTCTTGTGCACCAATACTACTAGAGTAGAGAAATAAATTTGACTAGGTTGAATTATACCAACCTCTAACATTTCTGCAATCATACGTTCAATTTAACTCCTTTGGACATAAGGATATCTGTAAGGCTTGATGTTTGGAGGAACACTTCCTGGAATCAAATGAATAGCATGATCATGATCATGAATAGGTGGGAGTCCCTTGGGAGTTTCAAACACCTTGGAATGATTGTCCAAGACATTTTGGAGACCTAGAGAAATAGATGATTTTGATGCTGGAACTTCTAGTGAGCATAATTGTGAAATTACACATCATTTTTCTTTCTTCAGAAGATTTTTCATGACATTAGAGCTTATTATCTTTCCCGACTTCCCTATGTTACCACATAATTCAACTTCCTTTTCTTCCAAAAAAAATTCAATAAAAGTTCTTGAAAATTAAAAGCTACCATCCCCAAATATTGTAATCATTATACTCCTAGTACAACATCAACATCCCCCATTGGAATGGAAAGCATTGGACTATTCAATACATATTACCCCATGGTTAGCTTCAGATTAGGGCATTTTCCAGAGAAATTTATAGTCCCTCCATTTGTAACCATCACTTGACACTCTAGTGCTAGGTATAGGAAGAAATTCAATTCCTTGGCTACCTTACAATGAATAAAATTATGGGTACTACCTGAATCAATGAACACTATTACTTTTTTCTTCTTGATATGTCCTTATATCTTGAGAGTTTGAGGAGTGGTAATTCCTGCCAATGCATTACAGGATATGGTTGGACTCATTTATTCTTTCTCTAGGGTTGGTTCCTAGTGTATATCCTATTCTTTTGAAGTTGCTTGTTCAGTTTCTTCATCCTCTTCACAATCTATGTAAAATGATTTCTTCTCATCACACTTATGACCAACTATAGAAAATCCATTTTTCTCTTTTTTCTTCCAATTGTTGTGGTGTCAAACTTATAGGTTGTGGAAGTCTAGGAGTAGAAGCACTTACATCTTTATAGATCTGAGGGTTAGGCTTTCTTGTCACCATAATTTTACTTTCAAATTTTCTTTCCAACCTGAATGCCTTCTCCAATGAATTAGGCTCCCAAAGGCAAGCCTCATGTTGGATGTTATCCTTTAAAGTCCCTATGAAGACATCAATATTGTGTCCTATAGAATATCAGTTACCCTTATATTCATTTTTTGGAAGTCCTCAATGTGCTCCACCATTGAACCCTTTTTCTTGAATCAATTAGCTAAAGAAGGTGTTTCTCTTTTTATCCTCATAATGTACTATCATTTCCTCCATTAAAATTAACCAAGTGACAATTTTTTTATGAGAGAAAAACCATCGATACCATAAAAATGAATTTTGTTCTAAATGTAAACTTGCAACGCATACCTTTTGTCTTTTTTTCACATTATGGAGATCAAAATATTACTCCATCTGAGTATCCATGTCATAGGATCCTTGCCATCAAAATTCCTCATATCGAGCTTTGGAATATGGTGGGTCTTCAATCTAACATTAGAGTTTATGAAATCACGATTGACATTTATTTTTTTCTCATCATGAGTTTCCTGTACTACCTTTTTGCCATTAATCATTTCTTGTATCAACTTTTTCAAACCTTCCATTTCTACTTTTAGATCATTCTTCGTATTTTCCATGTTGTATTTCATTTTTTCATCTATCTTAGCTTCCATGTCATCCATTTTAGCTTCCATGCCATCCATCTTAGCTTCCATGCCATTCTTCAAAAATTCCATGCCTTTCTTCAAACCATCCATCTTAGCTTCCACACCTTTCTTCAAAACTTCCATTTCATTTTTTGTTGCTTTTTGCGAGAGTGAAATTTGGTGCACTTGGTCTTGTAATTTTGAAGTATCATGTTGTGCTTATTCCTCTTCAAGATTCATAGTAGAGCCTTCTGAGGACTTAATAGGTGTTGAATTCTTTTTAGGGGCCATTTTAGAACCCAATACTGATATCTATGCTTCAATATCCCCTTGCAATCCCTTCAAACCAATTTTTCTAACAAGACTTATGCAATTTAAAAAAAATACATACAAACCTTTTCTTGCTTTTGTGGAGCTCTATATTGAAACTCATGTATCTCTATAATTTCAGATCCCAAAGAATTTATATTCTATCCTGTAGTAGAACTCTGAGTCTTATTTCCAATGCCATAGGTCTGACCTGATTTTGATTCTTCAAGATAAAGTTATGTCCATTCTCCTAGAATGACCTAATTATGGACCGGTTCAGTAGAGAGAACTTGTACGACGTGCCACGTGTCACTTTTTCCTCCTTTGGCTCTGAAATTGATACACAAGAAACTATAGTCTGTGTAATGTCAGCTAATGTTTACATAATTCCATTCTGATGCTCAGAGAGAGATTTATGATGATTTTCCCAAGGTCACCTCTTTGAGATGAAATTTAGGAGCCTGCAAAAACCCTAACTTCCATGGATCATATCTCCGAAAATTTTGCGAACCAATATCTGAAATTTTTACACGTCGTTCCTCCATATTCCTTTGCAAATGGGTTTTTTTTGAGCTTATGAACCTTTGTAGAAAAAAATTAATAGCGAAAATTCCACGATGACCTATTTGAAGCAGCGAAACCCTGGAATCCAACGCTCTGATACCAAATGTTATGAAACCAGATCCAAAAATATAAGAAAAGAGAGATCGATGCCTTAGAAATGAGCCACTTCGAGGGGAAAACCTACTTTACATTACATAGATGAACAATTCTTAGATGATTCAAATGACAAAACCTCCTTTCTATATATAGGAGTCCATGGGGTCACAATATAATCCTAGATGACCTAACAATAATAATGTAAGGGCACAACAATGAAAATAGTGGGGTTTTATGGGGCATAACAATAAAAATAAGGGGGAAACAATAAAAATAATAAGGGAATACACTATTAATATAGGGACCTAACAAGACCCCACCCTCTAGGTTTTACCATATTTCTCGCCATTCACCGATCGAGGATTCCTAGGCCTAATCGAAGGAATACACCTCTATTTTTTACCATATACTACGCCATTCACTAGTCGAGTATTCTTAGGCCCACCGAGGTACACATAGTCTAGCTATACCGCAATCCCACCTTCACCAGTCCAGGGATTCCTAGGCCTTAAGTTCTTCTCCGGAGACCACCCCACTCAGTTTCGAAATCATCTAGAAATCCATCTTAACCAAGTAAAAGAGAACCCCATCACACCATGGTTATCTAGAAATGGAAAGGAAAAGATAAAAATCATTGTCACACCTAGAAAAATCCATACCAATTACAACCATAAAACCATATATGCACATGTATGTACCATGCATGCCAAATCTAGCAAAGGAATCACACATGCAAATCGATACTTGCAAGTAATCCGTATGTAGTCGCTTGATTCTTTTCTTCATTTCTTGATCTTTACTTCCCTTTTCCTTATTTGATGTTCCTTTTCTTATTTTTTTCCAATGCTAGAACGCTCTAACTGTCCAAGTGCGGGAGAGAGAGAGCTCCAAAAATGAATTGAAAAAAAAAAAAAAAAACTACCAATTGATCCTTAGAAGCCATTTTATCAATGAGGCCTCTAATTTCTTAAATTTCCATCATTTTCCTTCATTTTCCTCCTCACATGTAACATGTTACCTTTCACCTTCCTTTTCTTCTAATTTCCATTATTTTCATAAATAAATTTCAAAAAATTCCATTTTCCTTTCCAAAGCCTATTTCATTGCCTTTGCCAATTTCCTTAGCCATAATAAACCAACCAAACACCCACACTAGGATGTTTTTTACCAACATTCAGTTTGGAATATGTGTCCCATGACCTTGGTCATATTTTTCCTTTATTGAACTTTTACAATGAAATTCAACCAGGGTTGTTACAGACACCTCCCTCTTGGGGGAATAGTGTCCTTGGTGTTCAATGACACCTACAACCAGCAAGACCATTGAAAAAAAAAACACACGGCCTAGGGAGATTTGTAACCCAGCTCATTGAAGTATTTAAAATGACATCTATTGAAAACAAAATAAAAATATCGCTTACAGGAGCTTTATAACAAAACTCATATGGTATTTACAATCACAACCACGTATACTTATGCATATTTTCTTCAACTAGAAAATAAACATATTGTTTATGGATCTTTATAAATCCAACTTGATATAGTATTTACAATAATATACAGATATAAACATATGCACATTTTCTCTAATCAACAAATAAAAGGATATGATGCCTTCATTTGAAACAATGGAATCTAGAGGCTCACACATCCATCCTCAAATGTAGTACTAGGATTCACCTCCTTCCCAGGAAGTCCAAAATCCACTTCCAAATTCAAATTTGCATCCAATGTCTAGCACTATAATATTGTGCCATTTGTCCCCTCATTGAATAGTTATCGGATCATTATTCCAGGGCACACTCCCAATGTGCATCTGATTCCATGTGGAAATTCTAATGATAAAAACAAATCCATTACCCGACCTTCCCTTCTCTCCTACATAATCTCTTGGGAAATCTGATCACCCCCTTTCATGTAGTCACTCGCCTTTAAGTTCCCCGATATCCCATTTCTCGGGCGATATATCCCTTAGCAAGGTTTCCTTTTATTGTAAGGTCCAAAAACCAAGGCATATCCCTGCCTCAAAACCATCACACCATTCATAACATGCTCATGAAAATCAATGGAAACTATTAGGTATCAGTGTCCCATAATGGCCCTGCTCCTGAATTTCTTTACCAACATATTTTTTCTTGTCCAATTCCTTTCATTGCTTCCGCTAACATTCTTTCATCCATTTCCAACCACCAAAATGGGGCATTTTCCATGCTTTCTTGTACCAAGCACATTATTTCCATTAGATTCAAAATGAATTGAAATAAATTCAAATCATACCTCATTAGTGGCTCATCAATAAAGTACACTTTCACTTATGTTCACTTCCTATCACAACAAGCCAAACTGGCTTTTGACCAAATCATCATTTATAAACATATCACATATGGTTCGATCAAAACACAACCATCATAATCAAAATCATAGATCACATGTAACCATCATAAAAAAAATCATAGATAATATGTAATCATCATAAACTAGAATCATATTTCGCATACATAATTAAAACTGAAATAAAACACCGATACTTATGCTTTAATTATTCCTTAACTTCTACATTTATCCTTTGTCTTTTCTGTATGCACACTGGATCAGTTGCCACACCCAAAAAACACCTAGTGCCTTCTCTTGAACCACATAAACATACACATAGTGTGCATCACACAAACATACAACCACACATGACATACAACACCATACAATACATGCACCTACACATGACATTCAACACATACAGTTACACTCGGTGTACAACACAACATATACACCTGCACCCAGTGTACGAAAAAACACAATACATACACATACATTAGGTGTACAACGCAATAGAATACATACACCTACATTCATTGTAAAACACAAAAAATACATACACAAAGTATAACACAACAAATACACATGTCAAGATACAATGACTACGCATTGCACATAAAAAGTACCACATGTACAAAAAACAACATGTACGACATGCACACAATACCACATGTGCACAGCAAAACCTTCACGACATGAAAAAAATACCACATGTATAACATCATGTACACAGTACAAATTGTACACAACACCACCTGCACAACATGTACACAAAACTACTTTCATAACGTGTACACAACACCACATGCATGACATGTACACAACACCACATGCATGACATGTACACAAAACCACCTTCACATAACACCCTATGTACAACATGTACATGGCACCACATGCATACATCACCACATGTACAATCACACACACAACACCACATGTACATAGCATCATATGTACAACATGCACACCATTTATACATAACATTGCATAAAAAACATGTACACAACACCATCTATACATACCATTGCATAAACAACATGTACACAACAATACATGCAAACAACATCATAGGTACAACACGTAAAACATATATACAATAGTAGTATTGCACATCCATAGACCACACATTCACTCTACCAAGAAACCTTGCTTCTAGTATCTTTCCATTATGCATGCTTTTTCCAACATTCTGCAAATCACATTGCTTCCATTCCGCTAATGTATCCCTCAACATATCATGTCAATAACATAAACATAGACATAGTATTATCACATAATATCAATTAATATCCACATGATATTGATCTCATAATTCTGGTAGGGCTACTCTTCCCACTTGATTCCTCATAAACCAGAAACCTATTCATGCCATTCACCTGCATAAGTAATCATTCCTCCACAAGAATGATCTCTAACGACCCTGTCATTAAAAAAAAAAAATACATACACACAAATATACATATAAACATTAGCACAAAACAATAATAATTACTGAAGACCTTGTAATACAATGCCATACATACCTGTAATCATCAACATAATCATGATCACCCCATAATTAATATATATCATAAGGTCGAGTTCAATAGAACTTTCTTTATCCATGCACAACATGCACATCATTGAGAATATTTGTTACCAAAATGGACAAGGCATCTAATGCCTCAATTCCATTTAATTTACCTTCCTTTTTACCTTTCTCATGATTTTCCTGCAATTGTCCATTTATCCCAATGGACTCAACCAACCCAACCTACTGTCATACTCTTTCCTTCATCCACCCTTTCTCATGAATCGAACTTCATATGATTCTCACATTACCTATTGAGTTTCATTGTGCTCCTCCTGAACTCCATTAAATTTCCTCTTTCCCAACCAATTCCAAGTACTTTCAAACATAAAAGGCAAGAACAAAAACCAAACTAGAAGAAAACCATGAAAACCAATAACAATACGACACCATGAAAAAGTGACATGGTCATGCACTAGATGCAATCAAGACCACGAATCAAGCGCAAATAAATCACAAAATACCAAAAGCACTAGAAACAAACATCATGACTCAACCCATGGGTTCCCATTGCTACCAAGGGAAAGCTCAACCTGAGCATTGTTCAAGGTTTCATGGCATCCTCTTTTACCATCCAATCCCCTGCATCATACTACCATAACCACACAACTGTCAATACATAAATAGAAATAATAGTACATTGGTTATCTTAACTTTTTCTAACAAGCACATTTCCTTGTAAATGAAAACATCTATGCCATCTCTCAAGGGACTCCAATTCCCTTGATGGATCCATATGTAACTAGAAACTACCTAATATATCTATCAAATACATCTTCATGAATATAGAACATATCCACATAATTTTAGACAAAATCAAGGATAAGAAGACTTCCTATGCTTATACAAAGAACCCATTCATTTGGAATCACATTTTCCAAATATAGCCAATGGAATTCTCACCCAATTCCTCTCTTTTACCTTTACCTTTCTTCAAATGTGTTAGCCACCTATAAAAATTTGTCATATCAAATGGTGGCTAGATCTTTTTTAGACTTCAAGAAACAATTTTATTGCCAAATTGTGAGTTTTTAAAGTCTTATGAAGTTAACTAATCCTTTAGTTAATATTCACTACTGTTTCCCTCATAATCCTGAAAAATTTGTTGTTTTCCTAAAGAAAAAGACTGCTTAAAAGCCCATTTTTCCCTTCATTTTACCCCTCCTTTCACTCATAAATAACAACATTTTCATCCCCTTCTTTCTTCATAAAATCACTACATAAGCCTCATTTAACCTTCAAATTCACTTCAAGACCCTTTTAAAACCATTTGGTCTCCTTCCATTTGGTTTAAAAAACTCCTTTTCCTTCTACCGAAACCCTCAAATTGCCTCAAAAACTCTGTTTTTTAGGCCAAAAACACCCTTTTCTGCATATGAAATTCTTAAGCCCCCAAGGCCTTAACTCTGGTAAATCCCTTCCTCATAGGACCTTAAGCCTTGCAACTGGGTGCTAAAGACCTTTAAAATCCACGTCGAAACACTTTTTCCTTCATTTCCTTTGTTATTTCATAAACCTGATGGTTTGCTTGTTCGGTGAATATCAACCGTTGATCTTTGCAGATCAAAGGTTGTCATTAAACCCGATCCCCTCTATCACCCTTTCCCCTGCTCACTTAACTTCATCTCTTCACGCAATCCTGATCGTCCATTTGATAAAATCCAATGGTTAGGATTGAACCCGAGTTTCCTCTTTTGATTTTTCATAAAACCCGACAGCGTAATTCTTTGATGAAAATCCGACCGTCCATTCATAAGATCAAACGGTCCACATCGCGCCCAAACTGACCCGACAACACCTCCGCCTCGTTAAAATCTTTACCACTCACAAACCGCTGCGTGTATCCCACTACCTCTTGGATGCACATCTTCCCCCGTTGCGTGCGATCTGTATCGTCGAATCTGCACCCCTCCATCCGACGGCCAGCAGCGCGTTTCGCATTTTTTTTGCATCCGGGGTTTAACGTCAAGAAAAAACACGAAAAAATTGGTTTTGGGAGGACACGCGTCGGGTAGCGGAGCATATCGCGTTTTTTTGGCCTGTTTTGGAAACCACTTTGGAGCTGTGCGAAACCAGCAGTTTTTCAGCAAAAACCACCCTCCTCTGCAATGCCTTTCGGATTTAATCTGAGCCGTCGATCTATATGATCGGACGGTCATGTTTTAACCTGACCCCAAGTCATTTCCATTTAAATATACCCTCCGAAAGACGTCTGCAGAAGATCTTAGCCATCAATTGTTTAAATCGAACAGCTCGTATTACATTTCAACCTCGAAACCCTGCTCCTCATTTTTTCTCCCATGCATTTCATCAAGTTTTCTCCACCGTCGATCTCTGAAGATCGATGGTCTCGATTAAATCTCCCCCCCCCAATTCATTCACCTATCTCCTCTCCTCCCAAATGATCTACCAATTCATCCTGACCATTGATCATTCTAGATCTACGGATCTCATTCATCCTGCGTCCAATTCATTTTAGCCCCTTTTCCACTTCCACCAAAGAATTTCCCCGTTTTTATTACATTTTCTTCCATTTCATTATAATTTCACCCCCCCAATACATTTTAAAGCTCTCGATTGATCTTATCCATTGATCAATCTAGATCAACGGCCCGGACTTAATCTAACTCTCATCCATCCGATCGCCTCCCAATTGACCCCATCGAATGATCTCGGCCATTGGTTTTTCTCATCCAACGGCCATGATCTAATCTTGATCCCAAATCTTCCAAACAGTGCTAAACCTATCTTTTCATGGGTTTTTCTTAATTTTTCTTATTTTGTGCAGGTTTTTAAGGTTTTTCCATTGTTTTAACAAGAAATTAATGGTCGGGGATGACGATCGCTCAGGCCAATATCAACCAAGAAAGAAAATTTGCAGGGTTCGACCTATGATTTATCTGTGCCTCATGAGCACTGATAACATTATAAAACCCTCTATGTGACTGAACAGCAACAAAACAAAGTAAACCTCAATCAGACAAAGAGTATCAGTGTTACAGCATTAGATCAAAGAAGAAATGAAGGATCAAAGGTTTTTGACACATTTTTGAGGGATTAGGGCATAAAATTCGACTATCAAATGCCTAATCCACATATTAAAAGACAATGTGAAGACCCGAAGACAAAATTGAGCATAATCAGGCCTAAAACACAGATCAAAAGTAGATTAACAATGTTTTAGGGAAAAAAAAGCAGATCTATTAGTCCGAGAAGCCTCGACTGCCACATCAGAGGCTAATTGAATCCTCTCTAGAAATCAAAGAAGGCCTAGTTATTTCCAGAACATAAGATATTTTCCTAAAGACAGCTGAACAATTATTTCAAATCAAAGGAACTTATTGCAAACTATCAGCAGAGTTATTATAAAGATAAGAAACAACCCTGAAGTCAAATTTCTCATCTATTAAGCCTCAAAAAGCAGAAACAAAGTTATGAAGCAGAGTTATAGGTAGAATACATTCCTACCTTATACATTGCATGGTTTTCAAGGCTAGGAATTGCATTTATTGTGGAATTAATGATACTTGAACCCTATAAACTCTTCCACCTCCTCATTTTCTTATAAAATCTCATTGAGGAGCACATTGTAAAAGGTTGGTCTCTGGATATTTGTTGCATGTAAATAGTTTTCTGAAGCTACTGTAGCTCTATTTGTAATTGAAGATACATAAGATGAGATGAGAAGTTTGAAGTTGTAGAGACCCACTGGACTTGATGATTGTAACTGGTTTGAACATCAAATACAAGCTAATTTATGGGATCCTGGTCTATGTCAATGGTGATGTGTTTCTTATTGTAAATTGTTATTTTCTTTTTGTTTCCATTTTGTCCACTTTTATTTGATAAAGAACAACAAATATAGAGCTAGGATTTACTCTTTAAAGCACCCTACTCTCACTGATAAGCTTTATCTCTATGTTTTCCTCCAATTGTGTATTCAAGAATGTTTTAATATAGTCCAAGAAGTTAAGGAATGTTGGTGAGCCCATGTCTTACTGTCTAAAACTTTAAAAATTGTTCTTGAAATATATTTTCATTTCATACTAAGTAGAGTTGAACTAGGAAAGTCTATGGTTTTCCCTGTCTTCTAGTTTTTTCTCCAAAGATTGTTTGAAATTTTCCCTTAAAGTATGTTGAAAGCAAGATAGGTTCAAAGTCCTTACTTGATCTTAGACTACTTTTATGTTTATCTTGAATGTTCTCCTTTTGAATATGCTGAAAACAGGATAGGTTCAAAGTCCTTACTTGATCTGAAGCTATTCTATGTGTTTTAAATGTTTTCTATTGAAAGTGCATTAAAAGCAAGCTAGTTTCAAAGTACTTACCTAATCTTAGATAACTTTTATGTCTTTCCTTAAGTGCATGCCAGAAGCAGGATAGTTTCAAAGTACCTACTTGATATTAGGCTGCCCTTTGTTCCTTCATCTGTTTGATTTCCCTTTCTTGTTGTTCCATTCCATAACATCAACTTAAAGAGATCCTTTGACATAGATGACTTGCCCCATGGACCACTCTTGAACCTTGTTGTTTCAATTAAATCCTATTATGACTCCATAGCCCAATGGATTGAAGCTGCTCCTTGCCTATCTTGTTAGCTGCATCATTCCTTCACTTTCATACATCTTCACCCTTCATTTATACTTCCTTCACCTTCATCATATCTTTTCCCAACCAAAACCAAACAAAACCCTTGTTCTTCATAACTAGCCTAATATCACATTTCAAGCCTTAAAGATCACATCTTTAAACAAAATTATAGAGAGATCCCTCTCTGGATTCAGGAGGGATAGATCCTAGAATCCCAAAGTGGTTCATATGTAGGCTTTGTAGTTTGTATTTTCCAATCTTGAAAATTACAGAGACCTAACATTCTGGCGACTCCTCTGGGGAGTTCTGAGTAAATCCTTGAAACAAAACACTCAGTGTTCAGTGTAGTATAAGTAGCTTTCTTCACGCACTACCAAGCATGTTGGTAATCATGATAGGACTTATTTGAATCAGTGAAAAACTAAGTAACCCTTAGGATTCTCATAGGCCTTATCAAACCTTGAAGAAATCAGCTAGCTAAGCCATAAGAGTAAACTCTTTTTGTCTCACCACCCTAGCTAAGTGTTGAAATAGATTTAGGACACTCTCAGAACCCATAGGACTGAAAAAAATTAGAAAACCCATAATATATTTAGATTGGTATTCATAATAAACATGGTGGTGGAACCATAAAACATTTTACCTCCATAAAAGCTAAAAATTTTCCACCTGACGACTCCACACTCTATAACTCCCAAAAGACCAAATGACTCCATTGGTAGAAGACCTTGAACTGATTAAACAGACTCAGTGACCTCTTTCTTGATTTACAAACATTATTCCAAGGATACAACGAAGATATGCCCCAATGAGTAGAGATCATATCCCTGGGTTTCCACACAAGATGCCCCAGGTGAATTGGGATGACAACCTGCCTGTTTTTCAAGGTGAAAAGTTTGATGACCCTCTATTACATCTCATCAAATTTCATATACATGTATGGAGGTTGAAATTTTTATGGCATGAATATTGCCTAATGAAAATGTTCATATTAACATTAGAAGGAAAAGCTAGGGATTGGTATGAATGGTTGAGATCTGGTAGTTTGTTTTCTTTAAAGGACCTTGAACATGTGTTTTATGAGAACTACAAAGGAAACACTACATCATTATCATGGGGTGAATTACATTATGATCCATCACAAAACATCGCCCAACACATTATAGACAATGATGAAGATTTGGAACAAATACATCTTGAAGATCTTTTAGTAGCCATTCATGAGTTTAATATCCTATTGAAAAATTACAAGAACATAGATGAATTAGTTGAGGAAGAAAACATCCAAGAAATAAAGAACATTTCTTAAGATATTCTTGAAAACCCAAGAAATGATTCATCATCCCTTATAGTTGAGGCTCAAGAAGACATCCTGCCTCAAAATCAGTCTTCACAAGAGACAGAGAACTATTGTACTCATGTTCAAAGGGACATGGAAACATCTTCCCCTTTGACAGAAAAAGAAATAGATTAGACTATTAATAAACAGCCAGTCTCTAAAATTTTTTGCAAAACAAATACTCTTGCTCATTCACATAGAGAACTTTGTGGTATAGATTTAGAAAGTTCTTTTGTTGATCAAGAGAAAAAGGGAAGTTGTATTGTTGTTTATGCTCAAAGAGCGATCTCTCCTTTGACAGAAGAACAAATTGATCAAATACTAAGCAAGTAGCTACCATCCAAACCTTCATTTAAAAAATACAATCATGAACATAGTGCCTATTCCATAGAACAATCCAATGACACTCAAGACAAAGAGGATAGTAAGGAAATTAATGATAATATTGGAACTAGTCCTCTCTGGAGTATGAATTTTGATGGATCATGTACTAAAACTAGTGCAGGTGCAGGAATATGGCTTTACAATACAGAAAATAATCATTCTGAAGCTCAGTCATATAAATTGAGTTTTCAATGCACAACTGACATAGTAGAGTATGAGGCACTCCTCTTAGGGCTACACTTATTGAAGAAGTTAGGAGCCCGGAAGATAACAGTTCATGGAAATGCAAAATTGGTAATTAGGCAAGTGAAAGAAGAATGCATGGTTAAACATCCCAGAATTAGAGCTTATAAGGATGATGCCATGGATTTGTTAAAATCTTTCAAAGAATTCCAACTTATCCTTGTTCCTAAAGACAAAAACAATTTTTCTAGTGGATTAGCCCTTATTGCTAGGACATGTTTGAGAACTTGGGAGAGCAAACAATATACAATTCAAGAAAAATTCAGACCAGTTGTCCCAAACAATAAAATATACTGGCAAGCCTTTGTGGGAGAAAAACAAATAGAAGACTATCCTATTGAGGATATACCATCTTTTCAAGAAGAAAATTCTCCCATCATTGATGTCAATCTGTCATTTAAAGAACCTGAATTTATATCAGAAGCAAGCATAGATTTAGAGAAAGAAGAAATTTCACTGCTTGCTATCTAGATTATCTGCTTGCTATGATTCGTCCAAGCAACATATTGAAGATATACTTCTCAAAGCTGATGTCTTAGAAGAAGATAATCTACCAACCATGGAGGGCCAGAAAGAACAAAATCTTCATCTTTTCTTTGTTGATCCTTTGGAAGAGTGTGTGGAAGCCCCAACTGGCTCAAATTATCAAGCATGGATCCTTTGCAAGAGCCAAATGCATGAAAAGCTATCACCTTCTATGATAGCGTTGGTTTTGAAGATTAATCTTTAAAATTGACTATGGATACCCCTGAAAAGCAGCCAGAATTTCTATTCCTTTTTGCCACTACTCAACTGGCTACATTGGCACTTTTGTATCATATAAAATGTAAATATTTCAAGTTAGAATAGGGTAGATAGGAATGTCAATAAAAGCTCATCTTTGAGCATTTATTTAGTTGTTTATTTTTTTCTTGAAGAAAAAAGAAAAATACAAAAACAATAGAAGATAGAAAAGAGGGCAGATTGTAAAAACAAGAAAGGTATAGCCCCATACCAAAAAAGAGAAATAAAGTCTGAAAGTGTGCAAGATTAAATGCCACACCTAAGAAACACACTCCTAGTTAGTCATACTGTCCAATCATGACTAATTGGCTTTCAATTTACTGCTGATAGGTTAGTGAATTAGATTTTCCAAACAACTTAATCTTGGCTTATCAGTTAGGTAGATTAGGATAGAAGAAAAAGGGTTCAAACAAGCTCAAAATCTGAACCTATGAGTTTCAAAAACAAGAATGGTTCTAATCTGTTTAAATATATAGCCAAAGATAGAATAATTGGTTCCAAAAAGCTCAAAACTTGAACCAGGGAAGAAAGAAGAAGCAACTCAAACAAGCCTAAAAACAGAGCTGAAGAAAAGTGAAGGATGTTCTTTGATTTTCAGATCTTAAGCCTTCACCATTGTGCTTTAATTTTCTGCAAATTTTAGTCTATGTGCAGCTTGTTTTTATACCATAGATATGCATCAAGTCAAACTGCTTAATCTTGGCTTGACTGCTTTTATATTTCTGTTTTATAATTTAGAGAATAAAATCTGTTAGACAGTCTAATCCTGATAGATATTAGTTAGGTAGAGAAGCTTATGAACTCAACTGCTTAATCTGATTTCATGGAGAAATAAGGGTAGAAATAGACTAGTTTTATGCTTTCAAAAGAATAAATTTTTTCTAAAAGAGTTTTCCAATCCAAATGCACTTTGGAAAGAAGAAAAAATGCTAGATCATTAGGATTGGGTAGGTAGAAATCTTGTTTTGATAGAATTCCATTGTTTTAATGGCTGCTAACATTTTTAGAGCAAAAGAAGACCAGCAAAAGAAAAGAAAGATGTAGCTCAATGGATGAGGCATTGATCAGATTCCAAAGAAGATAGGTCTGAAGTTCTTGACACCTTCATGAAGGTATCATTCCCATGTGGAGCCACTGTTAGCCACCTATAAAAATTTGTCATATCAAATGGTGGCTAGATATTTTTTAGACTACAAGAAACAATTTTTTGGCCAAATTTTGAGTTATTAAAGTATAATGAAGTTAACTAATCCTTTATTTAATCTTCACTGCTATTTCCCTCATAATATTGAAAAATATGTTGTTTTCCTTAAGAAAAAGACTGCTTAAAAGCCCATTTTCCCCTTCATTTTACCCCTCCTTTCACTCATAAATAACCCCATTTTCATCCCCTTATTTCTTCATAAAATCCCTCCATAAGCCTCATTTAACCTTCAAATTCACTTCAAGACCCTTTTAAAACCATTTGGTCTCCTTCCATTTGGTTTAAAAAATTCCTTTTCCTTCTACCAAAACCCTCAAATTGCCTCAAAAACTCTGTTTTTTAGGCCAAAAACACCCTTTTCTGCATATGAACTTCTTAAGCCCCAAAGGGCTTAACTCTGGTAAACCCATTCCTCATAGGACCTTAAGCCCCACATCTGGGCAATAAAGACCTTTAAAATCCCTGTCGGAACCCTTTTTCCTTCATTTCCTTTGTTATTTCATAAACCCGATGGTTTGTTTGTTCGGTGAATATCCACAGTTGATCTTTGTAGATCAACGGTTGTCATTAAACTCAATCCCCTCTATCACCCTTTCCCCCACTCACTTAAATTCATCTCTTCACGCAATCTTGATCATCCATTTGATAAAATCCAATGGTCAGGATTGAACCCGACTTTCCTCTTTTGATTTTTCATAAAACCTGACAATGTAATTCTTTTGTGAAAATCCAACCGTCCATTCATTAGATCAAATGGTCCACATTCCACCCGATCTGACCCGAAAACACCTCCGTCTCGTTAAACTCTTGACCACTCACAAACTGCCGCATGTATCCCACTACCTCTCGGATGCGTGGCTTCCCCCATCGCGTGCAATCCGCACCGTCGGATCTGCACCCCTCCATCCGACGGCTAGCAGCGCGTTTTGAATTTCTTTTACATCCGGGGTTTAACGCCAAGAAAAAATGTGAAAAGGTGGTTTTGGGAGGACACGCATCGGGCAGTGGAGCATATCACATTTTTTTGGCCTGTTTTGGAAACCACTTTGTAGCTGCGCAAAACCAGCAATTTTTCAACAAAAACCACCCTCCTCCGCAATGCCTTTCGGATTTAATCCGAGCCGTCGATCTATATGATCGGATGATCATGTTTTAACCCAATCCCAAGTCATTTACATTTAAATATACCCTCCGAAAGAAGTCTGCAAAAGATCTTAGCCGTCAATTGTTTAAATCAGACAGCTCGTATTACATTTCAACCCCGAAACCCTGCTCCTCATTTTCTCTCCCGTGCATTTCATCAAATTTTCTCCACCGTCGATCTCTGAAGATCGACGGTCCTGATTAAATCTCCCCCCAATTCATTCGCCTACCTCCTCTACTCCCAAATGCTCTACTAATTCATCCCAACCGTTGATCATTCTATATCTATGGATCTCATTCATCCATCGTCCAATTCATTTTATCCCCTTTTCCTCTTCCTCCAAAGACTTTCCCCATTTTTATTACATTTTATTCCATTTCATTATAATGTTACCCCCCCCCCCCCCCACATTGTAAAGCTCTGGATTGATCTCAATCGTTGATCAATCTAGATTAATGGCCCAGACTTAATCTGACTCTCATCCATCTTACCACCTCCCAATTGACCCCATCGAATTATCTCGGCCGTTGGTTTTTCTCATCCAATGGCCATGATCTAATCTTGATCCCAAATCTTCTAAACAGTGCTAAACCTATCTTTTCACGGGTTTTTCTTAATTTCGCTTATTTTGTGAAGTTTTTTAAGGTTTTTCCATTGTTTTAAGAAGAAATGAATGGTCAGGGATGATGATCCCTCAGGCTAATATCAATCAAGAAAGAAAATTTGCAGGGTTTGACCTACGATTTATCCGTGCCTCATGAGCACTGATAACATTATAAAACCCTCTGTGCACCTGCACAGTAACAAATCAAACAAAGAGTATCAATGTTACAGCATTAGATCAAAGCATAAATGAAGGATCAAAGGCTTTTGACAAAGTTTTGAGGGATTAGAGCATAAAATTTGACTATCAAATGCCTAATCCACACAGCTAAAGATAGTATGAAGACCCGAAGACAAAATTGAGCCTAATCAGGCCTAAAACATAGATCAAAAGCAGATTAACAGTGTTTTAGGAAAAAACAAGCAAATCTATTAGTCCGAGAAGTCTCTACTACCACATCAGAGGCTAATTGAATCCTCTCCAGCTACCAAAAGCCACATGCAGCCTCACAGAAATCAAAGAAGGACTAGTTATTGCAAGAATAGAAGATATTTGCCTAAAGACAATTAAACAGTTATTTCAAATCAAAGGAACTTATTGCAAACTGTCAACAGAGTTATTATAAAGATAAGAAACAGCCTTGAAGTCAAATTTCTCATCCATTAAGCCTCAAAAAGTAGAAACAGAGTTATGAAGTAGAGTTATAGGTAGAATGCATTCCTTCCTTATGCCTTGCATGGTTTTCAAGGCTAGGAATTGTATTTATTATGGAATTAACGATACTTTAACCCTAGAAACTCTTGCACCTCCTCATTTTCTTATAAAATCTCTTTTAGGAGCACATTGTAAAAGGTTGGTTTCTGGATATCTGTTGCATGTAAATAGTTTTCTGAAGTTGTTGTATCCCCGTTTGTAATTGAAGATACATAAGCTGAGATGAGAAGTTTGAAGCTGTAGAGACCCACTGGACTTGATGATTGTAACTGTTTTGAACATCAAATACAAGCTGATTTATGGGATCCTGGTCTATGTCAATGGTGATGTGTTTCTTATGGTAAATTGTTATTTTCTTTTTGCTTCCATTCTGTGCACTTTTCTCTGATAAATGCAACAAATATAGAGCTAGGATTTACTCTTTAAGGTACCCTACTCTCACTGATAAGCTTTATCTTTATGTTTTACTCCAATTGTGTATTCAAGAATGATTTAATACAGTCCAAGCAGTTAAGGAATTTTGGTGAGCCCATGTCTTACTGTCTAAAAATTTAAACATTGTTCTTGAATGATATTTTCATTTCATACTAAGTAGAGTTGAAATACGAAAGTCTATGGTTTTCCCTGTCTTCTAGTTTTTCTCCAAAGGTTGTTTTAAAGTTTCCTTTAAAGTATGTTGAAAGCAGGATAGGTTCAAAGTCCTTACTTGATCTTAGACTACTTTTATGTTTATCTTGAATGTTCTCCTTTTGAATATGCTGAAAGCAGGATAGGTTCAAAGTCCTTACTTGATCTTATGCTGTTCTATGTGTTTTAAATGTTTTCTATTGAAAGTGCGTCAAAAGCAGGCTAGTTTCAAAGTACTTACCTGATATTAGATAAATTTTATATATTTCCTTAAGTGCATGCCAAAATCAGGATAGTTTCAAAGTACTTACTTGATCATACGTTGCCCTTTGTTCCTTCATCTATTTGATTTCCCTTTCTTATTTTTCCATTCCATAACATCAACTTAAATAGATCCTTTGAGATAGATGACTTTCCCCATGGACCACTCTTGAACCTTGTTGTTTCAATTAAATCCTATTATGACTCCATAGCCCAATGGATTGAAGCTGCTCCTTGCCTATCTTGTTAGCTAAATCATTCCTTCACTTTCATACATCTTCACCCTTCATTTAGACTTCCTTCACCTTCATCATATATTTTCCCAATTAAAACCAAACAAAACCCTTGTTCTTCATAACTAGCCTAATATCACATTTCAAGCCTTAAAGATCACATCTTTAAACACACTTATAGAGAGATCCCTCTCTGGATTCAGGAGGGCTAGATCCTAGAATCCCAAAGTGGTTCATATGTA
The DNA here is from genome assembly GCA_034641835.2 of Pinus albicaulis. NCBI lineage: Eukaryota > Viridiplantae > Streptophyta > Pinopsida > Pinales > Pinaceae > Pinus > Pinus albicaulis. Next base: position 301,259,535 of record CM076583.1, on the reverse strand, counting down.
GGCTTTGCAGTTTGTATTTTCCAATCTTGCAAGTTACAGAGACCTAAAAAAATGAATCTTATTATGTACTATCACATCGTCCAGTTGTTAGTTATATAAACAGATTAACTATTACCTTGTCATGCTAATACCAAGCATGTTTCCTTGCAATTGTTCACACATGTAAGTCACACGTTCCAAAGATAAATACATCATGTCTATTATTTTAAAGTCAACCTATACCAATACCAACAGTCATTCCATAATAAACTCACAGTCATTAATCATAATACTACAACTAGCACCCGCTTACACTCAAGTACATATCATTTGTCTCAACACATATTATCTTAGCACAACCATATTAAAACAAGATCATTCCTTCATGAAATATTATATACAGATACTCATATCTTGTGATTAATCAAACATTCAAACAACCTATAAATATACCATGTTATATAAACCATATAGATGACATAATCAAACTCATACCTCGATGTATTTCAGGGGAGGCTATCACATCTACATAAGTTAGTCCAGATTAGTGCTACACAATATAATAAGTATATCAACTCATACCTGAATGTCATACCATAACCATATGCACAAGAAAATCAGAATTGGAATGATACATATAACATCAATACCTTAAATGTAATTACCATAATCATCATGTGTATGACCATAATGCATATAACGAAAAGTTAATACCATACATGAATATTCGTGGCATGTGAATAAGACCACGCTGATCAAATAGCATCTATCATACATGTAATCATAATAAAAATAGAATGAAAAGAATATAAGTAACTCTAATGCATATAAAAACCAATAACCATATACCTGCATTCCTAACATACAATCTTGTATGATGAGCTGCTCTTACCCTAAGGTCTAGTGATACAAGTTGTTGGTTCATTAAGATGTCTATTTAAAACCAATCCTAATGCCTACATTAATCATCAACCCAGGGTAAGTCTGTTTATTTCAAGAGTGTTCAACACAGTTTATGCAAGTGAAATTGGAGGTTAATAAATTGAAATCGTTGCATAAGTAAAATCTAGTTCTCGAAGTTCAATCAAAGCAATTATGAAAGAAATCATTAAATAACTCAACCAATTAATTCAACTTAATTCTAATCTGTTCTATGGAAGAAAATTCAAATGCAAATCTTAAAGGAATTCACAATTAACCAGAATTACTGATTAACATCTACAATAGTCTATTTAACCAGATAGGGAATACTACATTTGCTGAACAGTTCTGCAACTGAAATTCTCAATGACTGATCAACCACATAAGATCACTTAGAATTAAAAACAATTGAATTATTTAAATAACTCTAGTAAATATGAGAATTAACATTCATGAGGAAATTGAAAGCGATTAAGACTTTAAATCAATAGGATGCAAACCAATCAATGCTGATGAAATTCAAATCAATTACAACTCTATAAAATACAGGAATGATTAATTGAAAAATAGAAAAATAATAATATAACACAGGACAATAGTAGAGCTCCTAGTGACTGGGCCCAGAGCCTCCAGAAGTCTCTTCCAAATGATATTCAGAATAAGATTATAGAAAAACCACTATCTCTTTCATTAAGTTTAACAGTCAGGATACAACATCGCTGAGCATGAAAGCTTCTATTATGAAGAAATGTAAATAAAATACAATTGCAACATACGGATCAAAAAATCTCATTCTATTCCATCTATTGATCTTTTATATCCTATAGAAAAATAGAATAGATAACAAAAAATCCTCAGGATCGAGAGATCCAGAGGATTCTACAACTGTCTAACAGTTTACGTTATAGAATAAGCGAGATCCTCCTCATTCGTCGTTGGTTTGTATGAACAGAATGAAATATTTTCCTTTTCTTGACCACTGTTGTTCAATCGTTTGAACAACGATTAATTGGTTTAGATTTCCTACACATAAAAACAACGAAAGTTAGCCTTTTTGCCCATAATTACATTATTTGTTGATAATTAGTTTTACCCTTTATTTTAATTAATTCTTTCCATATTTATTCCCAAAGTGAAGGTAAACACATGAAAGTCAGTAATAAATCAAGCTAATTATGAGGGTAAAACGTACTTTTTTCATGGTCCAACATACTCCCCTACTTACCTTATTTCATTTCCTCATGCAATGATATGGTTGAGGTGTAACAATGTCAAGGAATAGGTAGGATATAATTCCTCCTTATACACTCTAAAACCATGTTTCTGTTTGACTTTTGCAAAAGCCTGATTTACATGACCCTTTGGAAGATCATAATCATGGTGATAGCCTTCAAGAGGGTGCCATATGATAGGACACCTCTAGCATTACCCTATCCATGTAGGACTCATGCATCAAATTATGTTACTACATCTATTAAAATGAACATGAGTTTCTTTAAATTTTCTATAATTAAAAGGCTCCTGATTCTTAATGTTGCTAGTGGATGGCTGCCATCTTTGCTTAGCTGCTAACAAAGCATCTTCTCTGATCTCCTGAAAGTATTCTCTCATGGCTTGTACAATTTCCTTATGGAGTGGTCCCAATTTATCTATGACCCCTTCCTGTTTCATGAATCTCTTATGTTGAGTGAAGAGATGTAGAGGTTTATTGGGTTCCCCTCTAACCAAGAGATCCATACCATGTTCTCTTCTCTGAAAAATGTTATAAGATTTAGGGCACTAGATTTGATTATCAGCAAAAGACAGAATTGCTTGAAACTGGATGTCTCCTATGAAGGGACTTGGGTTACTATCTCACTCGTCTTCCAAAAATAAATTTTGCAGATATAGTTCACATCAGAGGCATTGAACCTTCTCATTCTGGTCCCCAGAACACTGGACAAGTTATGTAGTGGTCTTAAACTTGGCAGGTTTCCCTACTCTAATGGCATTCACATTTAATAACAGGTACATTTCTAATAAAAACAAAGCATAATTAGTATCAAGTGAACTACAAGACAGGACATATGATTAAATCGAGAAAATAGTATTTGTTTGCTCTGTGTCTTCTTCAAGTCGAGCTTGTGCTTTCTTTACCTTATCATGTTCACGTCTGAAGTTGGTGAAAATATCATCTTCGATTGCAGAAAGCTTGTTGATTTTTTCCAGCAGCTCCTAATGCACCTGTAGTGTTGAACCCTTAGTTAAAATAAGAGGGGGGGGGGGGGGGTGAATCAGTTTAACACATTCATGGACTTTTAAAACTTTTCATTAAACTTTATTAACACCTTCATTTCATGATCAACATAATGTGTGAGCAATCTTTATTTGTGAGCAGCACTTAATAAGCAGATTAGATAATGTACCAACAGTCTTAATATGTGAGCAGCAAGTATTAGCAGAACAAATATATCATATCAACACATAGACATTATGCACATAGACACCAGATATAAGTGGAAACCCATAAAGGGAGAAAACCACATCTTATTATTGTTCTGATGCAAAGGCAAGCTCCAACTCCCTCTCACCACTGATTTTCTGTAGGCACCAACCTACAAGAGGCTCCAACCTCAATTATGCAAGCTAGTACTTGCAAGGAGGCTCCAACTCCCTTCAATTTTCTGTAGGCACCAACCTATAGGAGACTCCAACCTCAGTCAGCTACAACTGACATTTATCAAGCTACAACTTGATAGGGAAGCTCCAACTTCCTCATTCTATCAAAAGAAACCATTTGTTGATTTACCTTGGATATCAAATATGTTTTGTACCTTCTTTTGTGTTGTCCATCAATCCTCATATCTGCCCTACATCATCTCAGCATCCTCTCAGATTCTAAAATAGCTCCTCCTTCTCCTCTGCCTTACTGCTTCATTTCTGCATTCTCTTACCTCACTCTCTAACCTTTTTATGAATATCAATGTGATATTATTTATAGAAATTCCTTATGATAGTTAGCATTCCTCAGGGAATTTGAAATGGACAGCCATGCCTCTTTGCCTTCCGCCTTCTCATTTCTTTTACCCTCTCATTCAAAAAAATATAACAATATGCATTGATTTCAATATTACAGTGGGAGTTTTGTTTTCCTCCGGAGACTTGCCAATGCATCACAAACAATATAAAATCAATTACAACATTTACATTCCCATTTTCAGTTACATAAAAACAATTTCACTCAACCCATTTTTTGGCCTTTGGCTTTGCTGGCTTTGTCTTTTCTGCTTCTGTTAAGAAACTATTCTGCACACTCTGTTCATTGTCTTCTACATATTCTCCAGCTTTCTGTGCTTGTACACCTGTCAAATTCATTCCTGTGCATATTCCTGTTCACTGTGTATGTATACCTGTCGAGCCCACATTTTCATTCCTTTATCATGGAAACTTCTTTTATTAACTAAAGTACTTTTCCTGAGATTCTTCTCTTTCAATTTATCGCAGCTGAATATTATAACCCCTTTCATTCTTATGTTCCGGAAACTATAATATATCAACTATAAGTCTTTTCTCTTTCATTTAAAACTCAACATCTCTTACTGTTGGTTTCACGCATATGTAACTTTATATAAAGCCAAATTATGACTCTATGGTCCGGTAATAGATATTAATCAGATATCAGTCTTCGCGTGGGTTAACACTTTAGCCACTCACCATATTATAGTATTTCACATATGGGCCCACAATTCAATCATGTGGAAAATTCACACTCATTTGAACTAACATTCGGGCTTCAATCTAATGTATTACAGCTTATGTTCACCTATATGGTCCACACTCATTGAATACAGGCATCGCTTTATCATATAATATATATTCCTCGACATACATTACACCTTCACAAAGGTTTTGATTTACATTCAAGACTTTGGAACAAGACTCAGGGTATTCAGGCCCACAATATTGAACCTTTTCCTGTTTGCTGATGCGATTAATATCCTTTGCAATGGTTCTTATGCGATTGATCGCAATCGGAACTTTCAATGGTATTGTGCCACTGAAGTTATGCTTTACTCCGATGCAGTGGTTCACTATTCACTTCACTGCGCCGATGCAATTTGAATTCTCTGATCCGATTAACAAAGGCCCCACCGTGTAACCAAACAACTCATATCCACCATCCATCATTCAGCAAATTTGACAGCTATCATCCGATTGCTCAATCGCAATCGAAACTTTCAGTTGTATGTTACTCTTTCACCTCTGATGTGAATGAATTTCTTCAATGCACTTTAAGCCGGAACTCAAACTCATGTGAATCACCGTTTATAATGTATCGGGTCCGCAATCACCATCGGAACTTTTATTAACATGCTCCGCTGTTATGTTTTTTCTCCGATGCGATTCGTGAGGGTCCCACCTTATAATACTTCGTTTGTTTTAAAAACCGAACAATAGAACGCTACACATATATATACTTTGGTCCCTTGTATATAAAGTGATAAATATATAAAGCGCTGCATATATATATATATACTTTACCGCTTTACCTTTGATATATCCCAATTCTTCATAATATATGTTGGTCTATATTACATATAACAGACCAACAATAAATTCTTGCTTTTCACATATGTCAACATATACGACGCCTTCAACATTATAATGAACCCTTTTGTTTTCGTATTTAAATCCCCAGTGAATGCTTATATAATGTCCTCGGGCCCCACATCATATGTATATAAATGTGGTGTGCCTAGGATAGTGATTCATGTCAATTCCAACTTTATTAACCCAACGTACACACTCATATGCATATAACGTGCTTTCACTTAACTTCCTCCACCATTGGAAAACTTATGATGTGTTCCTCGAGTCGAACTATCACAAATATTAGATCTTATTATTAAATCCTTGATTTAATAATAAGTTCATTTCCAATCTTGGACGTGCGAGACCCCTCCTCTTAATATTTTCTTGACTTTAATCAAAACTAAACCCTAATGCTAAAATTCGATCCACGGCATTTATGATCTGTATTTAGCATTTCTTAATGGTGCTCACCCTCATCAGTTAAGTATATCCATGACTTCATTATCAAATATATCAATACTTGAATAATCCTCGACTTTGGCATAGACCCTGACACATCAACATTCTATATATATATTAATCCTTGACCATGGTTTTACACCTCATGCATTTCAAAATGTATCAATATGCATCCGACAAAAGTCCACATGCATTTTCCTTTGGTCCCACAACATACGACTTAACATTTGGGTTAAGTTTCAATTAAAAATATAGTTGTTGATTCGGGCCCACTAATTAACACACCACACACATCTGACGGCTGATAAAATGTCGCTTTGTCTTGGATGATCCAACGATCATCACCCATTTTCGCGTAATTTAGATGCACTGACGTTAATTCTTAGAAGTCATGCCATGAAAATGGTTTTGGAAATCCATGTTAGGACACGTGGCATTCAAAGACACATATCGCGTTTTTATTGACAATTTTTCTTACCACTTTAACTATCGTGCGAGCCCACTGGTTTTTGAGCGCCAGGTTTACAATTCCTTCACAGTTCCGTTCATGACTCAGGGTTCCATTCTGCTTTATTTCTTCAATGCTTTTATATATATGAAATCTGCCTTTTTATATGTTAACCTTTGTTTTATCAATGTTTCAACGTTTTATTATAAACACATTTCATTGCGCTCTCGGCGCTTCCACATGTTACCCCACACTGTTCTATCCCAATTATACACAGATATCAAAAGGGCCCACCATTTAATTTAACAGAGAACAAACCCTCTCTTCAATGCTTACGCACAACAGCTGTGTACTTCACCTCTCAATGAATACTAAATGAAATTACACGACAGAATGTGCAATCTCCTCTTTCGAATGCTCTAAAAACTGTGATCTCAAATCGTAACTTAAACCCCAATTCACTGCAAACCATTATAGCGCCTTTCTCTTTAAATGACAGAGGTTTACTCTGCAATTCCACATGAACAGACTCGACCTCTTGAGTTTCTATACATAAATAGTTCAATTGTTTTCTTCACAGCATTGTACAATCAATACACCGTGAGGTAGGACCCTCAAGGGATTGTCAACATAACAATGAACTCTGAAACACTGCAATTTCTATTCACACAGTCAATCATAGGGTTCCATCACATAGGTTTTTACTAAGGAATACATATATGGCCCATACCGAATTTACACAATTGATTATTCATTCTCAATCTCATAGTCAACCCTATCTCAACAGTTTATAGATTTTCTTCAATTTTCTGCAGAATACCATAAAAACTTTGCCACAGAGTTTATTTAAAACTGTTTATGAACCCTGATAGACTCACAATCATCAATTCCTCCACCACATATATGATTCACACTTTAAATCCCTTTGTACAGAGTTTACACTATCCACAAACCCTGAGCTCTCTATTCATACTTTCATAAACAATTCCAGCAGTCAATACATGTTTTTCATTCAGAACCAATTTCTCATTATATAAATGAAATCAAATACCTCTGCTCCTTGACTGATGCTGCTCCTTGCTTCTCTTTTTGCTGCTTCTATTGCCTCTCCAGATATCCAATCACATGACCCTTCTACAACTGCCTCTGCTTCATTTCTCATGCTCTCTTTTCCTTGTTGCTGTTTCAAGTGCTCCTCCTTTGAACTGCCGCTACTGCATGTCTCATGATCTCTTTGCCTTGTTGGTGTTTCAAGTGCTCCTCCTTTGCCATCTCCTTTGCCATCAATGACAACATTTCCAATAGTCTCCCCCTTTGGCATTGATGGAAACATATCCTCTGCTCCTTGTTTTGCTTGCTTTTCCTCCCCCTCTGACATCAATGGAAAAGGGTTGCAGATCTCCCAGTGTGGATTCTATCTTTGCATTTCCTCTATCTAATTTGTGTTTAGACCTTCTTCTTCTGACTTTGTACCTTTCTGCTCCAAACTGGTGTTGAGAGAACACTTTTGAGACTCGTTGAACTTGTATATACACTGTAAGTTGATACAATCCTGAAGCATAGACTTCTTGTATAGAGTGTAGGTGATGACAGCCATATATAATCAGACTTGTATAATCAAAGATGCATCATTGGATCAATACTTAAAAATTGTGAATGCTCCATGTGACATATCAGGCTTGCTTCATCTATACTTCAGTCTGTATAATAATCTTCATTTACGATGCATATCTGTACTCCTTTTTGTTGGTGCTATGAGCTCGGATGCTGATAAGGATATTACACTTAATAGCTGAAAGGTTCTTGCTACTTTTCATGCTGAATGTAGATAACGCTGGGAATACTACCTTGATGTAATTTTTCCACAATCCTTTGATCCTGAGGACCTGTACCATATTGCTACTCCACTGATAACACCTGGTATTCTGTTGATAGGCATGCTGCTTGTACCTAAATGGCAATTGATACTACTTTGATAAAACATGCAGAGATTCCACTTCAGTTTTCACATTTACCCATAATTTAAGACATCCTTCATAAATTCCTCTATTGAGCTTTCCATTGTTCACATCAACAGTCATCAATATCCTCAATCTGATCTTGTCATCATTAACAATTTTCTTATTCTGTCATTCTATTCAACGGAATGTCACTGCATTTTTCTTTCTAAGACTGCTCCAAAATCATTGCTGCCTTAAAAATCAATTCAATAGTTCTAATATAAAGATCTTTGGGAAGGCATCTTCAATTTCTTTTCTATGAATCTTCATGGGCTGATTACTCAAGGATTTATTACTCACTTAACTGCATCCCTCCAAGTGGACTTTTCATAGATGAAAGATGTAATGAACTAATGATAGGCACTTTTCTTACTCATCCTTCTTAATGGGATTCATTGTTAATTCTAGCAGTATGATGCATTCTGTGATCATCCTTTAATGTGCTAATATCTTCTTAGCTTACATGTTCATTGCTGATGTTTCCTCTATCATCAAGGCTGCTTGTTGCCTTCTCTTCTTCCATCAATTTTTCAGCTATTAAATACTTCAAATAATCTTCTTCCTCTACAGTTCTTTGTTAGAGGGATTTTCTTTTCTCTTCCTGATCTTATAGCTGTTCTCATACTAAGAAGCTCTTCTTAAACTGCTTTCAAGGGGACTATTTATGAACTGCTCTCCCCCTGGGATGTTGTTTCACATTTATCATTGTTTGGATATTTGATTTCTTTTCTAGAGCAGCTCCCCCTAAGACTATACTAGATTCATTATGTTATTAAGATAATAGGCTCCCCCTTTCTCTTTTCCTTCCATACTTTATTGGGGTTCATCATAATGTCTGCACTCCCTTTTTCTTCATAGTTTTGTTTCATTGGATTTGATTTCATCATCTATCTGGAGTTCTTTAATGTATATGGCAGTTTACAGTCCTTTGCTTTGTGACCAAACTTGAGGCATACATAAAATCTTACTTTTTCAAAGTACATTTGAGCTGGAGTATAATATTTTATTCCCCTCTTTGAACATAATTTACAATCAGCAAGTTTATGTCTAAGATTATTGCATGCATAACAATAGCCATGGAAATGATTTGTGTACCTGATGAAAGTTTGTCTTTTCCCTTTGCTTTCTTGAGGTGTTCTTCTCATTTGCTGCATCTTTTGCTGGTTAACATTGATTCTCTTTGTCTTACAATGTGTTGCACCATGTCCTGGTTTGTTGCAGGCAAAACAAGTGATACTTCTCATAGGAGGAAAGAACCTTCTTTGACATCTTCCAAATTTATTCAATTCATCCTCATGAGTGTATGAGCCTTTTTCAGCTGTCTGTTTCATCCTCTCATTCTCTATCTTTTCATTTTTCTTCTTGATTCTATTTGTTTCTCTGCAACTCATGTTCTTGCTGGCTTCTACTTCTGTATTAATTTGTTGAGCTGCTTCACTGTCCTTTACAGCTTTTACAAAAATGGTTTTCCTGTTATCTTCTATCTGGGACTTACTAGTTTCTCCTTCATATCCTATACCAACCTTTATGAGAGGTGACCTTTGAGCATTTAGAATTTGGTCTAGTTGTCCAGAGATTTTCATTTGAGGTGTATTCATTAATAATTCTCTTTGGGTTTTTTCTAATTTCTTTCTTAGGCTCACTACTTCTTCTTCCAATCTTTCACCTTCCAGACTTTTCTCTCTTATTTGTTGTAGCAGAGTGTCTTCTACTTTCTTTGCTTCTTCAAGCTGAGTCTTCAGGCCAACAATTTCTTTCTTATCTTCATACCCTTTCTCATGACAAATTTGCACCAATGTCTTCAGGTCTTTGTTTTCATTCTTCAGTCTTTCTATTTCAGTCAAGGCTCTATCAAGTTTGGCTTTTTCTTTAGCTGCAATTTCTTCATTGTTCTTACTACCATTCACACTAGCAGGTACCTCATTTGATTGAACATTTTCTTGTTGACATGAATTTTTCTTCTTCTTAATTCTCTTCTCCTTCTTGACAATGCAGTCCTTTGTGTCTACTCCATGCATGAAATGAAATCTGTCTCAAATTTATTTTGAAGAGGTTAAATCCATTATCAACTCAAGGTCCTTGTTATGAATATTGTTATATATCACACACTTTTCCTTGGCATTCCTTATTGTTCTTTCACCATGGGGGATTCTGTGCAGTAACCATCACATACAAGCTTCCATACCTCAGGTTCATAAGCCAATAATCCTGTTTTAACTTTATCTCTCCATTTAGGAAAGTTTGTTTTATTTAACACAGGTACATTTTGATAGTGCATGACTGAACCAGATCTCCTTCAAGCCTTTAAGCTTACACCAAAGGAACCGGCTCTGATACCAATTGTTGAACCCTTACTTAAACTGAGAGGGGGGGGGGGGTGAATCAATTTAACACATTCATGGACTTTTAAAATTTTTTATTAAACTTTATTAACATCATCATTTCATGATCAACATAATGTGTGAACAATATTTATTTCTGAGCAGCACTTAATAAGCAGATTAGATAATGTACCAGCAGTCTAAATATGTGAGCAAAAAGTATTAGCAAAATAGATATATCATATCAACAAATAGACATTATGCACATAGATACCAGATATAAGTGGAAACCCATAAATGGAGAAAACCACATCTTATTATTGTTGTGATGCAAAGGCAAGCTCCAACTCCCTCTCACCGCTGATTTTTTGTAGACACCAACCTACAGGAGGCTCCAACCTCAATTCTGCAAGCTACTACTTGCAAGGAGGCTCCAACTCCCTTCAATTTTCTGCAGGCACCAACCTACAGGAGACTCCAACCTCAGTCAGCTACAACTAACATTTATCAAGCTACAACTTGATAGGGAAGCTCCAACTTCCTCATTCTATCAAAAGAAACCATTTGCTGATTTACCTTGGATATCAGCTTTGTTCTGTACCTTATTTTGTGCTGTCCATCAATCCTCATATCTGCCGTGCATCATCTCAGCATCTTCTTGGATTCTCAAATAGCTCCTCCTTCTCCTCTGCCTTACTGCTTCATTTTTGCATTCTCTTGCCTCACTCTCTAACCTTTTTATGCATATCAATGTGATATTATTTATAGAAATTCCTTATGACTATTAGCATTCCTCAGGGAATTTGAAATGGACAGCCATGCCTCTTTGCCTTCTTCCTTCTCATTTCTTTTACCCGCTCATTAAGAAAATATCACAATATGCATTAATTTCAATATTACAGTGGGAGTTTTGTTTTCCTCCAGAGACTTTCCAATGCATCACAAACAGTATAAAATCAATTACAACATTTACATTCCCATTTTCAATTACATAAAAACAATTTCACTCAGCCCATTTTCTGGCCTTTGGATTTGCTGGCTTTGTCTTTTCTGCTGCTGTTAAGAAACTGTTCTGCATACTCTGTTCACTGTCTTCTGCATATTCTCCAGCTTTCTATGCTTGTACACTTGTCAAATTCATTCATGTGCATATTCCTGTTCACTGTGTATGTATACCTGTCAAGCCCACATTTTCATTCCTTTATCACAGAAACTTCTTTTATTAACTAAAGTACTTTGCCCGAGATTCTTCTCTTTCAATTTATCATAGCTGAATATTATAACCCCTTTCATTATTATGTTCTAGCAACTATAATATATCAACTATAAGTCTTTGCTCTTTCATTTAAAGCTCAACATCTCTTACTGTTGGTTTCACGCATATGTAACTTTATATAAAGCCAAATTATGACTCTATGGTCTAGTAACAGATATTAATCAGATATCAGTCTTCACGTGGGTTAATAGTTTAGCCACTCTCCATATGATATTATTTCACATCCGGGCCCACAATTCAATCATGTGGAAAATTCACACTCATTCGAACTAACATTCGGGCTTCAATCTAATGTATCGTAGCTTATGTTCACACATATGGTCCACACTCATTGCATACAGGCATCACTTTATCATATAATATATATTCCTCGACATACATTACACCTTCACAAAGGTTTGGATCTACATTGAAGAATTTAGAACAAGACTCAGGGTATTCAGGCCCACAATATTGAACCTTTTTCTGTTTTCCAATGTGATTAATCTCCTTTGCGATGGTTCCATGCGATTGATCGCAATCGAAACTTTTAATGGTATTGTGCTACTGAAGTTCTACTTTGCTTCGATGCGATGGTTCACTGTTCACTTCACTGCACCGATGCAATTGTAATTCTCCGACCTAACTAACAAAGGCCCCACTGTGTAATCAAACAGCTCATATTCGTCGTCCATCCTTCAGCAAATTCGACGGCTATCATCCGATCGATCAATCACAATCGGAACTTTCAGTTGTATGTTACTCTTTCACCTCCGATGCAATGAATTGCTCCAATGCACTTTAAGTCGGAACTCAAACTCATGTGAATCACCGTTTATAATGTATCGGGTCCGCAATCGCCATCGGAACTTTTATTAACATGCTCCGCTGTTATGTTTTTCTTCGATGCGATTCGTGAGGGTCCCACCTTATAATACTTCATTTTTTTTAAAAACCGAACAGTAGAGCGCTACACACACACACACACACACACACACACACACACACACACATATATATATATATACTTTGGTCCCTTGTATATAAAGCGCTACATATATATATACTTTTCTGCTTTACCTTTGATATATCCCAATTCTTCATAATATATGTTGGTCTATATTACATATAATAGACCAACAATAAATTATCGCTTTTCACATGTGTCAACATATACGACGCCTTCAACATTATAATGAACCCTTTTGTTTTCGTATTTAAATCCCCAGTGAATGATTATATAATGTCCTCGGGCCCCACAACATATGTATATAAATGTGGTGTGCCCAGCATAGTGATTCATGTCAATACCAAGTTTATTAACCTAACGTACACACTCATATGCGTATAACGTGCTTTCACTTAACTTCCTCCACCATTGGCAAAGTTATGATGTGTTCCTCGAGTCGAACTATCACAAATATTAGATCTTATTATTAAATCCCTGATTTAATAATAAGTTCAATTCCAATCTTGGATGTGCGAGACCCCTCCTCTTAATATTTTCTTGACTTTAATCAAAACTAAACCCTAACGCTAAACTTCGATCCACGGCCTTTATGATCTGTATTTAGCATTTCTTAATGGTGCTTACCCTCGTTAGTTAAGTATATCCACGTCTTCATTATCAAATATATCAATACCTGAATTAATCCTCGACTTTGGCATAGACCCCGACGCATCAACATTCTATATATATATATATATTAATCCTTGACCTTGGTTTTAAACCTTAGGCATTTCAAAATGTATCAATATGCATCCAAAAAAATTCCACACACATTTGCCTTTGGTCCCACAACATATGACTTAACATTTTGGTTAAGTTTCAATTAACAATACAATTGTTGATTCAGGCCCACTAATTAACACACAACACACATCTGACGGCTGATAAAATGCCGCTTTGTCTTGGACGATCCAACGATCATCGCCCATTTTCGTGTAATTTAGATGCACTGACGTTAATTCTCAGAAGTCGCACGATGAAAATGGTTTTGGAAAACCATCTTAGGATACGTGGCATCCAAAGACACATATCGCGTTTTTATTGACAATTATGCTTACCACTTTAACTGTCGTGCGAACCCACTGGTTTTTGAGCGCTGGGTTTACAATTCCTTCATGGTTCTGTTTGTGACTCAGGGTTTCGTTCTGCTTTATTTCTTCAACTCTTTTACATATATGAACTCTGCCTTTTTATATGTTAACCTTTGTTTTACCAATGTTTCAACGTTTTATTATAAACACATTCCATTGTGCTCTCGGCGCTTCCACAGGCTACCCCACACTGTTCTATCCTGATTATACATAGATATCAAAAGGGTCCACCATTTCATTTAACAAAGAGCAAACCCTCTCTTCACTGGTTACGCACAACAACTGTGTACTTCACCTCTCAATGAATAATGAATGAAATTACATGGCAGAATGTGCAATCTCCTCTTTCGAATGCTCTAAAACCGTGATCTAAAATTGTAACTTAAACCTGATTCACTGAAAACCATTATAGTGCCTTTCTCTTTAAATGACAAAGGTTTACTCTGCAATTCCACATGAATAGAGTCAGCCTCTTGAGTTTCTATACAGAAACAGTTCAATTGTTTTCTTCACAGCATTGTACAAATCAATACACCGTGAGGTAGGACCCTCAGGGGATTGTCAACATAACAATGAACTCTAAAACACTACAATTTCTATTCACACATTAAATCATAGGGTTCCATCACACAGGTTTTGACTAAGGAATACATATATGGCCCATACCGAATTTACACAATTGATTATTCATTCTCGATCTCACAGTCAAACCTATCTCAATAGTTTATATATTTTCTTCAATTTTCTGCAGAATACCATAAAAAAATTTCTACAGAGTTTATTTAAAACTATTTATGAACCCTGATAGACTCACAATCATCAATTCCTCCACCACATATAGGATTCACACTTTAAATCCCTTTGTACAGAGTTTACACTGTCCACAAACCCTGAACTCTCTATTCATACTTTCATAAACAATTCCAGTAGTCAATACATGTTTCTCATTCAGAACCAGTTTCTCATTATATATGTGAAATCAAATACCTTTTCTCCTTGATTGATGCTACTCCTTGACTGATGATGCTCCTTGCTTCTCTTTTTTCTACTTCTTGTGCCTCTCCAGATCTCCAATCACATGACCCTTCTACAATTGCCTCTGCTTCATGTCTCATGTTCTCTTTTCCTTGTTGCTGTTTCAAGTGCTCCTCCTTTTCCATCTCCTTTGCCATCAATGACAACATTTCCAACATGTAGTGGTACCACTTCCTTCTTATAGTTAGCCAATTCCTGTTGGGTCTGTGTCAATTCGTCTTGAAGTCTTGAAATAACAGCTTCTTTTATCAAAGGAGTATAAGAAGGTGTTTCATGTATCTAATTTTCACCTGTCTGTGTCTCTAATTATATTTGGGTTTCATTAGTGTGTGTCTCTAATTCTGTTTTGGTTTCAGAAGTGTCTGTTTCATTTTTAGGCTTCCAGGCCTTATTTGCCTCTTTTAGCCATTCCCTTAATTTCTTGACTGTTTTTTTCAACTTCTTGTATTTCTTTCGCAATTTTCTCAGCTTAGCCCTAACTAACTTATTCTTCTTTATATGGTTTTTTAATATTCCCAAATGCGGAAGCAACAATATATGAACACAAAACTGGAAATAGCAGTGTAAATCAACTCATGAAATGTGAGAGGAAAATATAGCCATCATATTAATGTCATTGCAGAAAAATGTATACAATATCTTGAAGAAATAACCACTCAAGTTAGGCAACACAAGCCTCAAGAAAACATGTACATAAAATATGAAGAACCCTGCTACACAAATAATGCCCAAGATTATGACAGCGCAATTTTATTAGATAAAACTACTGCTGGAGAATTTCAATACATGGATATGCCAATATATGGCTCATACAATGATGGGAGAAAATATCTAAACTCCCAAACAAAATTTCAAGGCAACCCAGGAAGGATTTCCTGAAATATGCAAAACTACAAAAATGTCAGAGTGCAGCCCTAGGGCTGAGTAGCAGTTGCAACTTAGGAACTGGATGAAGATGGTTGTAGATGATACATTTTATGTATGAATCTCATTCAATGGACCCTTCAGGTGAAATTTTGATCCAATCACTAAAGATCTCACCCTCCAATCAAGCAATGCAATCCCTCATTGCAAATGCTCACTAAAATAACGCAGTAAAGGAGAGATATTGCGTTATATATGTGATGGGAAATCTGTTGGCCAAGTGCCAAGATGTGAAATCAGCTCCAGAATCTTCCTCACTAATATTCCAATGTAAAGAATGCTTCCTCCTCTGAAAAAAAAATCTCTAGAAGTGGTGTTCTCAACCCTCCACTGCAACAGCCTCCAACACAACCCAACTCTAAACAGAAATTGTGCTATAGCTGAAGGAGGTAGATTGGCCTCAAGACTGAATGTGGAGAAATGAAGTGAAAGTTCCTTCAAGAGGCCTCTCAAGAAAGGATATGGAATTCCTAAACAGTAATACCTTGTGCTAAGAAGCACAACAATCTCAACTAAACAGCTGAAGAATGCACAATAGTCATGTAGAATACAATTCAAATAATCAATAACCTGTTTCAATATCGTTGCCTTGCCCTCCTTATAAACAAGTGTGAGCCTTCTCACCTTGGGTCCCACTCATTAGGGTTTCCTCCACCAAGGAATCTTCCTCCCACTGTCACTGCCTTGTCTCCATAGATGATCTCCACAATACATTCCAACGCTGTTGACTTGGTCAAACTTGACCTTGTCCACATGTAATTTCCCCTGTTCACACACAAGGGTGTAAGATCTAGCTATTATTATGGTCCCTTTTCAAATCATTAGGGATTTTATTCCTATTTTAGAAATTTATGGGCCCCCTTACCCATTTATTCATCTAGTAGGTGTCAAAAGAAAAAATTAATATTCCTATTAGCTGCATGCTAATTTAGGAATATTATAGGTTTCCAGTAGAAGAGGGCACAATACTTCTTTCAGGCACATGGGGGGTTGTACCAATTTCTAGGCCATAATATGGTGAGACAGTATTTTCTTCAAGTACTGAAGGGGCTATGCCTATACCAATACTCTGGTCCAGTGGGACGGTGCCTTCTTCAGGCACCACGAGAATTGTGCCTATATCAATACTATGGTCCAATGGGACGGTGTCACCGGACTATTTTTCAGATTCAAGAATTCTCTCTACAATGTTTTATTCCTCCAAATATTCACCACCAAAGGTTGTTGAATCCCTTGAATTCTGCATTTCCTCCTTAGATGGTAAAATCTCAGTGTGGCCAGAACTGCCAGCAGAGGCATACTACTCTAGTGGGAAACTCTGTCCCTCATAATTCCTGGAGGGATTTATTTTTTCGTGAAATGCACTCATACTTTCCAGCACTCAGACCATTTCCTCCACATATCCCTATAAGAATCCATCTTTCATGTTTAGAGGAGGTGTATGAGATGGCCCTGCCTCGTCGTCCAAGGTTGAGGTGTTTTGTCGTGAACTTAACTACTCAGAGCGTCTATGTTTCATCAGACCCGAGGTTGAGGGATGGTTCCTTTTTCTTCTGGCTATCCTTGGGATTGATATTTCCCTTCTTGGTTGGTCAATTTCTCTATTGTCTGGGTTTTCTTCTAATGGGGTTAAGCCATCGTTTACAAAGTTTTCCCAGGTTAACTAATGCTTAGTTAATTCATAAGTGTCAAAAAAAATTAATAACCCATGATGGCTAATAACTATATGTGGATTTTTAGCCCTCCTAACCTGACTAGATATGTCATGCAACAAAGAGAAAAGAAAAATGGAAAATTAACTAAAATTTTCTACTTGAGTATCAATAGAAGTTTGAGTTGTTGGGATTTTACCACGTCTTGGCATCCGTCGCATGTAATATACTTCTGAATGATGATTTCCAGTTCTTTCCATGGTTCCTTCAAAGTCACAGGGTGAATCACTTTTCCTTTGCATACCAAATTCTCGCCTGGGTCTTGGAACACTGCAACTGCTTCATTTAAGAGGACATGCTTATCATTCCACTTTTTCCATGCTACTGAAAGTCTAGAAAACTCAGCTATTACAATTTATGATACTTTTATGTCTCTACCCCTCACAATTTTGTGTCAGTCCTGCAATTTCTGGAGGAATTCTAGTGTTATCTCAGCATGGAATCCTTGTAATTTTTCCAGATATGAGATCCAACCAGCATTCTGCAGAATAACACGAGCTTGTTCTATAATATTGAGTATTGTGGGCTTGTTGCGGACACATATTCTGTAATATTCGTACTTAGCCTAAGCTAAGAGTAATATACATTTTTGTTTCATTTTCTGTTGAAAGAATAAATGAATAAAGGAGGACATGTAAAACTCCTGAAAACAATGAAAAAATCAATGAACAAGGATAAGTGTGGGCCATGAAAACAAAACACTTGTAGGTGTGAATGGGTTTGAGCTATGAGACTGGGTCAACCTTGACCAAATCTACAGCGCAGTCTAGATGCAATGTACCTCATGGATGGACAACACAGTTTTAGATGGAGGCTCCACATGTGAAAGGAACTAACTCATTGAGGTGGTTTAGGGCTTAACAAGGCTTTTATCTTATAAAAGGAAGAGGAGAGTAGCATGAGAAGGTTGTTGATTATGTATATTTATTAATATATTGTCTGTTCAGACATATATCATTCTCTAGCTATTTAGTTGAGAATAATGATGTTTAGCATTGGGTGTTCCCGAGCGGGAATCCCACCTCCTTCCTTGAGCAGCTCTTGGAGGAGCCTTATTTGTCTTGTCCACTATCTGGAATTTAGCTAAGCTTCATCTTGAACCTACAACACTAATCCTGTTTAGGATTGGATTGTCCTTGTGAGCTGCAGTAAGTGGAGGATAGATCTTTCCAGATCTATGCATCTCTAGCACCCCTTTTCACTAGGAAAGTCTTTTGTCCCTTTGAAAAGAGTGATATAGACCTTGGAGCTTCAGATCCATACCTTGGTATGAGGCCAAAGTCTTCTCAGAGTCTAAAGTGTAGTCCCTCTTCCATTACTGCGTTATTTGCAAGAACAGAGTTGCAGGGAGATTTGGCATCATCTTAGAAGAGAGATCTCTAGTGATTGGCTTCTTCCTTTCACTGTGGTGATCCGTGGATTGGCCATCCAATCCATGTTAGTTCAGATATGATTTGCTGTACATCACATGCTTTAGATTTTCTGAATACTACTGCATATCTGTAACTTAGATCTCAGATCTACTCGTTGTTATTCATGTTTTATTGAAAACCCCAAGGGAGTGTATAAAGGAGCCTTTCTTGTATACAGATCTGGAATAAATATATCCTTTCGTATACAAATATGCTCTAGATTTGAGTTGTAATCTACTGCTGCTTTAGCCAATGAAAATAACACTGTCAGGCTTATTCCTCTATTTTTTGTGGTTGTAGCACCTCATTTCTAAGGAATTCTTGTTGTATATTCTTTTCTTTTCTGTTATACACTGTATATGTTGCATTTTAAATCCATTTTGATGATGTAAAACTGAAGAATGAACCTCCATATTGGTCTCTTGCTCTCAAACAATTAAAGTGCATTATTTCTGAAGAAGTTTGTTGCATATAGCTGCAACCCCTCTCTTTGGGTGTTTTCCAGCTATACTAGGTGGTGGGAGGTCTGTTTACCTCACCTAGTTTGATTTGTTTTTTCTCTCCTTTTGGATCTAGACACCAGATCCACTGATCTAAGGGATCCAAGAGCTGAAAACTCATTTCAGTGGACATATTTCTAAGGAGTGTGTTATTTTAGCAGGCGTTGCTGTGCATTCCCATTTTGGGATATTACAGTGGTATCAGAGAATATTTCTTGGCACAATCTATGCTTTTCATGAAGAGCCAATATGTCTTCAAAAGAAGAAGAAACTCTCACTGACAGAGAGAAGAGGTACCAAATAAGAAGACAAGAATTATTACATAGAAGACAAAGAGAAAAAAGGTGAAACCCCTTTATCTAGAAGGATTAAAAGAAAAGAGTTCTCTAACACTCTTTCTCAAGCTATGCATGAGCTAAAGGAATAAATCTGGGGAATTAGGATGGAAATACATGCAGATCCATTAATAATATTTTCACATCAAGGAAGCCCCAGTACTTCTTATTATGCGTGTGAGCATTCAACCACACAACCTGATCTACAACGTTGTAACATGCCTACTTCCTTGTCTAAGGAAGAAGGAGAAGAAGGAACACCAAAGGAGGAAAATCTTGGTGAATATATCCAAGAATATGAATCTCAGTCGAAGAGATTAAAAGAGCATCTCAGTTTCCCAAAGTTTTGTCAGCTTAAAGAAGAAAGGAGATCCTACAACTATAGTAGAAGATGAGGGTAGCTTGACACATATTTCCAGCTGCATCAAGTCTCAAAAGAAGAAGCAATGAAGGTAGCAGCACTGCATCTTCAAGGTAAGGCTTATGCCTGGTGGCTATTTGAGTCATTGTCATTGAAAAATGTCAACATTTCTTCTTATGCAAGGTTTACTAGGAGGCTAGTGAAAATATTTGATGTACACTCTGAAACTTCTTTGAGGAAGCAAGGCAAGCCAAAGAAGTCTAAATCTTTGCATGAGTTGGAGAAATTGTTACAGGTCAAAATACCTCCTCATCAGCTCAGAGGAGAAGACAAATATGGAAGGAATACAAAGACCTAAATTAAACCTATTTCTGCCAAGGTAACGCCTTTCTATAACAAAGCAGGAGTGTTATAATGCATAAGACCAGTAAATGTGTTGCGTTAGTGGCTAGGGCAACACTCTGTTTACACTAGAGGGCAGCGTTACCCGTGTTTTGAGTTTGAAATGGGAAAAGTGCACGGAGAATGATTTGAATCTCCGGCTTTCCCTCACAAGAGAATCAGTTCACAAAGGAAACTGCATAGCACCAATTCATTATTGGTCACTGCCATAAAAGACTGAACTCCCAAGGAGGAAAAAGCATAGAGATTAAAGAAACATCATATTTTTTTCTATTCCAAACTAGTGGAAAGAGAAAGGCAACAATGGCTTTCTCCCTCTCCTATAAAAAGGAGTTGAAGGCTCTTAGTTGAAGGTCGAAGGATTGCTAATGTTCCGAATACTTGTGAAGTAGAGGATAGTGTTATAGTGTGAAGGCCAAGAGTCAAAGAGGTTCCTAGAGAGCTTGTTGACTAAGACTTCACTACTTAAGAGATATAGAGATTGGGAGGCTGAGGAGGGCTTGATACGACCGACGGTTGTAATCCTCCTTCTTTCAAAATCAATAGAACTGTATTTTTTTTGTCCATTCGATGCTTAATATTGTCATTATTGTTTGAATATTTACACAGCATGATATGAATGACTCAGATGGGTATAATTTAGATGTTCATTATATATTAGCTTAATTGATAGGATATATGTTGTGTTAGAAATTACACGAGTGCTTTGTTTGATTGCAGGACTAAGATTTGGAGCCGGTGAAGAAAGACTCTTGCTTCGCTGCCTAGTGTTCTCCAAGGGACTCCGATATTGTCAAAGAGGTAATTTTCTATCACATTCCATCAAGTTGTTTTAAGTTAATATGAACATGTATATGCCATCTTTGTGAACTGTACAACTAATCTTACTGTCTGCCTTGGGCACCAGAAAGCCCTGAGGGGATATACGATAACCAACAACCCAAGCATTTTACCCTATAGTAGAATTGGTGACTCCGTTGGGGAGTTTCCCCATAGTTTCCGGACTATTTCTTTCCTCCTTTCTTCTTCCCTCTGTTCACAGATCCTTCCGACCAATACTTATGCCCAGTAAACATTTTAAAAGCTCGCAGAGTTCAATCCTATTTCTGTTCGACCATCTGAAGAATTTTTCCATGGATAACACTACACCTGTAATTTCTCCAGTGCATTATAACGCTGGCTCTGTTTAAAAATAGTGCGTTAGTCTCTATATTAATGCTTACTTTACTTAGAGATAGTGCGTTATTCAGCCAAAACTTGTTGTTCACTGTTGTGATTGTGTTTTAGCTGCAGAATTTTTTGGCCATCAGTATATCTCCTTGACTGAATCCCTGCGCTTGTTTACTAAATTGGCATTTCTGTTTGTTTGCTCTTTTTTGAAAAGTTAGTGTCAAAAGCATTTACTTTTTAGAGAATTTTTTTTTTTATTATTTATTTTTTAATTTTAATTTTTTTTTTTTTTAATTTATTTATTTATTTTTCTTCATCTAGCTGAGTTAATTCTGAAATTTTCAGTTTATAGACTGTTAAGAAGAGGTAGATAGAAGTCTGAATCTTTAAAGCTGAACTGATTTATTTGAATGTTAGTGCATGGATGTTGAAAAGAAACCTCTCCTTGTAGAAATAATCTTCATCGAATTGAATATTTAGAGCATGTTTTGCATGGTTTCTTGAGTCAGAGTCTCATTACATTTCATACGTCCACTCCCCCTCCACAAGACTATTAATCAAGTACACTAAGAATCAAGCAATAATAAAATCAATAAACTCTTTTTTGAGCTCATACAAACAGTAGTTCAGGCTAGGATCTTGGGTTAGGAGCAGTGATAAATTACCCAATATCTCAAAACTTGAAACTAGAGTCATTAACGAGCGAAATCCTACTGCACTCATATTATCGGGACCGTTCCTTTACCGAAGCTCAGCACGAGACAACACTTGGGTGCACAAGAAGGTAGCCCACCTTCAGCTGCATTCAGTGGGTGTGTTATATATTGGGGTTCCCTTCGGGGATGTCAAAACTAGATCGGGGATCTAGGTGTTCTGCCCATATAGCACACTGTCCTTGATCGTGGACCCCCCTGATGATGTCTGTGATTTGAGGTATCTTTAGTGGCCATACTTTTTAGGGACTTACACAAGGTGACTGGGACGGGTTGTCCTGGTACCTGAAACAAACAGACCCACTCTGTCTTCGGTCTTTAGGAGGGTACTCGTCTTCACGAGAGTGCTTACACCTATCGTCTGAGGTTTGGGTGAAGCTCTAGAGTGACCGTAACTGTACTTTTGACAAACCCTCTCTGTATACTATTGTGACACTGGATTTCATCACCAACAAATGGTAGTGCTCAGACAGGGCACCCTATTCTGGCTGCTTGCTGATTGATTTTAGAGAGTCCTTTTTTCTTTTTTAGGTGTGCGGTTACTGTCACTAAGACTTTATAATACATCTCAATTTATTAAAATTTGTTAAAATTAAACAGGTCACCATGGCGTCCCCCGACCCATGCCGTCTGTCTAGACGACAACAAGGTCTACCTCCTCTAACTATTGAGGAAGAACTGAACCTTGGTGAACCCGTGCCTTCTACAGAAGAGCAGTCTCCACTGACTAATCTTGATTATCACATAGCCTCATACCATCCAGAATTTCTGGAGGACCCTTTCGCTGAAGGGGTTGTACCTCATTACAATCCTCCGCTCACTGATCCATTGGTGCCTGTGATAATTCAGATTCCACCACGCCAGGATATGTCTTCGGCCGCACAAACATCCCTTTCACCACCAACATCCACTGGGTCGATGCCAATGGCAACCATCCTAGGTTCGCCACCATCCTCCCCGCCGATGGTCAGTTCTATGCCATCACTGGGTAACCCTAATAGTCAACATATACCTACTCCCAACCCTACGGTCATCACAACTGTCAGTAGCTTACCGAATCCTTCGGCATCTAATTCTACCGTGACCACGTTGGGACCCACAGTAACTCCTCCCACAAGTATGACTACTTCAGTACCTTTTAGCAACCCTTTCGGTTGGAACCCTCTGTTGAGTTCAAACCCCTTGGCCACTATACCAGGGGGCAGTGTCACCAGCACTTAGGTAACAGGGAACATTTCACTTCCCCTGCAATCCTTAGGACAAATGGGACAACCTATTGTCAATACTTTTCCCTTAAGTGGTTCAAATATAGGTGTAGGGTCTATGCCGTTGCCAAACTATGCAAGTAGTAGCATGCCTCCGGGAAACTCTATTGCATCCATTTGGACTAACTAACCCCAACCTCCATCTAGAATGGGAGGGCACTTTTATACTGGGGGCAACCAACCGTTTGCCCCGCAACACAATATGCCCTATGGACAGCAACAGTATGTCCTTACTCCTCCACCTATCGGAATTTTTTATCAAAGTCCCACTTATCCTCCTAGTAACACATTGATGGGGGGACCCTATGGTCTAATTATTCAGCCTATACTACCTTGGTTAGATTCGGGAGCAAACCCACAATTTCCATTTTTGGCAGCTTTGGACATCCCCGATATCCATAAACTGACTAACGGCCCCATCAATCACAACCTGCTTTGGCCTCCTGTACCGCATAAGATTCCTTCTGACATCCCGAAGTTCGACGGGAAACAAGGGGACGACCCAGCCGCACACATCACTACCTTTCATCTATGGTCTATATCCAATTCCATGGTGGATGATAGTGTCCAGCTTCGACTCCTTCCCCGCACCCTTACAGGCATTTTCGCCAAGTGGTACATAGAATTGCCATGCGCTGCCATCAATAATTTTGGCGCTTTAGCGACGGAGTTCCTAGAGAACTTCCAATTACCAATTAGAGTGGAAAATGAAATGAAATTGTTAACATCGTTGCGCCAAGACACCGCCACCCACATCTCCAATCATATTCATGAATGGAGACGTAGGAGGAGGCTAGTCAAAGTGCCAATCCCAGATCATCTCTTAGCCAATTGGTTTTGCAAGTCTCTCTTACCCCACATCTCTAAAGACATTGGCCTTTCTGGTGTGGTTACAGAAGATCAATTTATTTGCTGTGCCCAACATTTGGATTTAATCTATTCACAATCCGGCACGCTATACGATCTGCTCCCCCATGTCCCTGGTAACCCAAATCCTCCGGCCACTCAGAAAACCGGAGCACATGTCGACGATATCATTGGCACAATCTCCGGTGTGGCCACAAAGCAGTCTCGGGGGAAAACCTCCCAGCCATCTTCGGCTACCACCGCCCCTCACCAAACGACTACTGTTCCTCCCGCTAAGGTGAATTCTATGCAAACCTCACAAAAACCTAGCGGGAAAAATAATAAGAACAAGAAAAAGATGTCTTCTTCAGAAGAGCAGTCGGATAATCAAAATAACCCTAATAAAAAAAACGCTACCAAAAATGACAAAGGGAAGGATAAACCCATGAAATTTCCTTGCAAGATCTGTGCGGAGGACCACTTGACATACAAATGTCCTCGGCTGCAGGAATGCACC
The DNA here is from genome assembly GCA_034641835.2 of Pinus albicaulis. Lineage (NCBI taxonomy): Eukaryota > Viridiplantae > Streptophyta > Pinopsida > Pinales > Pinaceae > Pinus > Pinus albicaulis. Next base: position 301,234,288 of record CM076583.1, on the reverse strand, counting down.
GATTTTATTGCCAACAAGGATTCTGGGTGAACACCTGCTGTTCTTCATAATCCTTTCCCTAATCAGCAGTAGCAACATCAACACATGGTTGACAATCCGCCACAACCCCATCAACGGGGCAATGGTGGTTCCCATCCTTCCAGCGAAGGACCATCTGCCATTTATGGCATTGAGAGTGTTGAACTTCAAACTTGAGCCAAGCTTTATGGAAATCCTACCATAGATGCTCAAGAACCTGGAACTAGTTCAAATCCACCGCCGCCCAACGATTTGTATATCGAACGGCCTACTGCTGAACTCGTGATTTGTCCCCACAAAGGGACACTTCAACGCACGACTCATAACACCTCTGCACGTGCAGCCCAAAACTACAACATTGTAGAAGATTTGGCGCAAGCACAGTCAGCCCTGTCTGCTCTCGAAGTATTACAGACCTGTCCAGCACAAAGGAAAGCCTTGCTTTCGGCCATTGGTGGAATAGACCCCTAGGATTCCATGCTCGCTATCTTTGATATGGAAAAGGATAAACCTCTCCTCTCACACCAACTCGCATTCCAGGTGCAGGTTGTGTCGAAAGGGAGACCAATTCATCGCACTGTCATAGACGAAGGTGCTTCGACCTGCGTTATGTCACAAGCTTGCTGGCTCAATTTAGGTTCTCCTACCCTCACCCCGCCATCGAATTCCCTCAAAGCTTTCGATGGCCACACGTTCCTCCCAAAAGGATACCTTGCTAGCTTTCCCATCACTCTGAGTGGGAAAATGGTAACCGTGGACGTTGAAGTCGTAGATCACCATCTCAACTATAATCTATTGCTCGGTCGCAGTTGGTTTTATGCCATGAATGCCATTGTTTCTTCGGTCTTCCGAGTCGTCCTATTTTCATTGGATGGGAAAATAGTCATAGTGGATCAGTTATCCTTCTGCACCCCTGATTATTCCACGTTACCAAGTAGCATTGTACCCCTAATAGGAGGCGGTTCTGACTCTTACGTCAGTATTGGTACTGGTCTTCTGAAGGCATCTTCCCTACTGGGTTTTTTTCCTCCCCCGCCGCCAGAGATCCCAAACACGGTTGCAATGATAGCCACCACTTTGGATGGCTCTATCGACCCATGGATCATTCCGGAACCTTCAGACATTGATTCCTATGGAGATCAGATGCCGCTCTCACCAGCCGAGTTGGCTTACCAAGCCATCCAAATAGCATCTGAACCCTCCACGGCTATGGTTTCGACCAAAGGTACAAACCTCCCGCCCATCACAGTTCTCTCTAAGGATCTCCTCAATGAAGTATTGCCTACAGATGAAGCTATTCGAGAGATCATGTCATTAGAAGAACGACCTTGGGAAGAGTTTCACCATCGCGCTTCGATGATTAACTCTGACGCGCTACAAACTGAAATCCCATCTTTTGACCCACCTGAGATGGTTCCCTCTGCTTACACGACTGTTCAAACTATCGAATCAGAAGGGAACATGGGCAATATTTCTAAGACAATGCTCATTGATATCTCGGTCAAAATGGGTATCGTGGAAAATATTCAGATTGGAGCCGATTGCAATCCAGAGGGAATTACACGCTTCACATCCCTTTGCTGCGATGTGTTTGCTTGGTATCATAAGAAAATTCCCGTCATAGATAATTCTATTAACGAGAAAGAGATCAAGAAATTCCGAGCATTCTTTTTATGGTATTTTTCTTGCTCGTTAATCCAAAAAACCTCGAGTCCTCTTCTTCGGGCTCGTTAAACTTACATGAAGAAGCTTCGAGCGTTCTTTTTACGGTATTTTTTTTGCTCGTTAATCCGAAAATCCTTGAGTTCCCTTCTTCGGACTCGTTAAACTTATATGAAGTTGAGATCGAGCGTTCTTTTTATGGTCTTTTTCTTGCTCGTTAATTTGAAAACCCTAGAGTTCTCTTCTTTAGACTCGTTAAAATCATGAAGAAACACTAAGCATTCTTTTTAGGAACCTTTTTCTCGCTCATAAAACTGAAAAAACCCCAAGTTGACTTTGTCGGGCTCGTTAAACTACCATGAAAGATAGCAAGCAGCCATTCTTTCCCTCTTTTTCAAAAGCTCTTTAAAACTGAAAAAGTAACCGAGTTTTCTCTACGTGACTCGTTAAAATTTCATGGAGGGCTCCGAGTTTTTCTTTGTTGGACTCGTTAAAATTTCACAAAGAGTATTGAGTTTACTCCGTCTCCTCGTACTCATAACAAAATGAGGTAGACGTCCATCGAACATAGATTTCTCACTTTTTCGGCTTCAATGGACTAACTCACGGAAAATGAACTATTTCGGGCTTACTATTATCCCTTTGCCGTGCCCGGTTATCAAGACATGAAAAAAGTACCCCAATGGAGTTGTCTTTTATGATATTTTTCAGACTCTCTAAAAATGAAAAATTCACCGAGTTTGCTCGTCTGGACTCATTAAACCTAATCAGATGGAGCGCAGAGTTGTCTTTTCAGACATTTTTCAGACTCTCTAAACATGAAAAATTGACCGAGTTTACCCATTTGGACTCATTAAACCTAATAAGAAGGGGCATGGAGTTGTATTTTATGATATTTTTCAGACTCTCTAAACATGAAAAATTCACCGAGTTTACTCGTCTGCACTCGTTAAACTTAATCAGATGGGGAAAAATTTGGACAAAATGGATACTACCTCTGTTACATTTTAGAAAAGGTCGATTTGGCAGCAAAATTCTTGAACATGGCACTTCCCAGAAAAATCTTTCATAGTTATCTGAACCCTACCATCTATGAGTATTAGCCTTCATCTCCCAGTGTCCCTGCACCGGTAAAATCCTAACACACTCTTTGTTGTTCATCAAGCTTCAACTGCCTAGTACCCTGCTAGAGTGCCTTCTATTGTTCAAGCAGACCTCACTATCTACTGCTCCTGTTATCAACCAAAACGCTCATTATGCCAGAAATTATTTGTCGTCCGACATCCCCATTTCCTCTTCATTATCTCAAATCATAAACAACATCAGTTGGTTTCTGTTTCATGTTGACTGATGTAGGATGCCTCAGTGCCTACCTTTCAACAGATCTCTTCCTATCGACTTCAACATCTTATCTAGGAAGCTGATCCAGAAACCCATTAGTACCCGGATACTTGCAGACATCAGTGGCAGGTAGTCTTGTGTTTGATTAGGGGTCTTCATCATTGGCCCCTAGTTGAATGATTCTACGAGTATTCAACTTCAACTCATTTTTCACACTCGCTAGATTGTACTGTGCATCTTAGGGACCATCATCATTATTGGTGACCGCCTTCACGTCTGTTAACAGTTTTCATTATCGACTGGTAATCAAACGATTTCTCACATGTTCGACGACAAATCCTTGATTCACATGTTGAGAAATATGCAGTTTAAGTGAATCGACGGTCAAGACCTTGGGGCAAAGGCTACATCATTAAATTTGTGTTTCCTTCCCCAAGTTGCGATATTGTTTATGGAGACAGCTTCTTCAGCCTGATCCTGTTATGACAGACACTTCCACATTGTGCTTATCAGTGGAAATATTCTTCATATCTCTATTCTAGAGAAATCATGTTGTTTAAGCTACTGAGCATGGGAATGCCCGACTTAAGGCATATACTATATTTTCTGACATATGTTGTTGTTTTAGGTTTTCCTCAGTCTTTCAATCTCTTTATCTCTACACAAAGTATAAAGTATTTCGGCCATCGTCTTCGTCTCTGACCTCACACTTTAGGGGGCATCTGTTACAGGTCAAAATACCTCCTCATCAGCTTAGAGGAGAAGACAAATATGGAAGGAATACAAAGACCTAAATTAAACCTATTTCTGCCAAGGTAACGCCTTTCTATAACAAAGTAGGAGCGTTATAAGGCATAAGACCAGTAAATGTGCCTTGTTAGTGGCTAGGGAAACACTCTGTTTACACTAGAGGGCAGCGTTACCCGTGTTTTGAGTTTGAAATGGGAAAAGTGCACGGAGAATTATTTGAATCTCTAGCTTTCCCTCACAAGAGAGTCAGTTCACAAAGGAAACTACAAAGCACCAATTCATTATTGGTCACTGCCATAAAAGACTGAACTCCCAAGGAGGCAAAAGCATAGATATTAAACAAACATCTTAGTTTTTTCTATTCCAAACTAGTGGAAAGAGAAAGGAAACAACGGCTTTCTCCCTCTCCTATAAAAAGGTGTTGAAGGCTCTTAGTTGAAGGTCGAAGGATTGCTAATGTTCCGAATACTTGTGAGGTAGAGGATAGTGTTATAGTGTGAAGGCCAAGAGTCAAAGAGGTTCCTAGAGAGCTTGTTGACTAAGACTTCACTACTTAAGAGATAGAGAGATTGGGAGGTTGAGGAGGGCTTGGTACGACCGACGGTTGTAATCCTCCTTCTTTCAAAATCAATAGAACTGTATTTGTTTTGTCCATTCGATGCTTAATATTGTCATTATTGTTTGAATATTTACACAGCATGATATGAATGGCGCAGATGGGTATAATTTATATGTTCATTATATATTAGCTTAATTGATAGGATATATGTTGTGTTAGAAATTACACGAGTGCTTTGTTTGATTGCAGGACTAAGATTTGGAGCCGGTGAAGAAAGACTCTTGCTTCACTGCTTAGTGTTCTCCAAGGGACTTCGATATCGTCAAAGAGGTAATTTTATATTGCATTCCGTCAAGTTGTTTTAAGTTAATATGAACATGTATATGCCATATTTGTGAACTGTACAACTAATCTTATTGTCTGCCTCAGGCACCAGAAAGCCCTGAGAGGGATATACGATAACCAACAACCTAAGCATTTTACCCTATAGCAGAAATCCATAAATCCAACTCCATTTCTTAATATTGTTGAAGGGTTTAAAGATCTACAATATTATTTGCCAAGGGAAAAAGCCTCACTTCAACTAGAACATTCTCCTCAAGAGGGAGACATGAGTAGTCCTTTTTCAAGAAGGGATCAAGAGAAAGGGTCTCCTATTAATGGGGCATTCTCCATTAATCAGAAGGAGGAAGGAGATGAAGAAATGGCCTCCGTTAGAGGGGCTTTTGCATCTTTGCAAGGAGTTCCAAAGGATCTTACGTATGGAGGATGTGAGCAGTAGGTGTCTATGCTACTAGACAATAAGACAGAAAAAAGGAGGGGTCACAATGTTGTTATAGCAAGAGATGATCCACCAGTGCATGAAGAAGCAGAAGGAGAAAATGTTCCAATCCAAAGCACTCTTGCATCCTTAGGAGTGATACCACTTGGAAATTCCACACAAAAATCAGAGGTGAACTTGCGCTTTGGAAGCAAGGGGATGTTGATCCCATTTGGTTAGCATGGGAGAATGAACCATGAGGCATCATTGTCTTGTGGAAAACCACCCGGGAGACCACCTAATTTAGATTTGGTGAAAGGTGTCCCACATCTTGATGCTCCACTCATGAGTCCAAGAAGGATTGGAGCATTAGAAGACAAGGCTGCAGCGCTGGGAGGCTTGGGTAAGCTCAAGAAGAAGGGAGATCTTGTTCCCTTATCATCACCACCCACTCTCATATCTGGGTCCGCGCTATGGGAGGAGAAGAATGGAATGATCAGCCTTCCAACACACACCTTTGGCATGGGGGATGCCAAGGAGAAGATCAGTAATATGATAGACATTCTTGTGGATGTATCATCAGCATTGTCATTGTTGAGCAACGTAGATCTATATCTAAAATCTCAACCGCTTGTAGATTATTCCAAAGATCTTCACACATGTATGGTACTTGATGACATGCTTCAAGAAGAGGGCTACTTAGTCCAAGGAGGGGTAATCTATCATCATGGTAGAGTCTTCTTGTCTAGAGCTTCCAAGCTCAAGAAGAAGATACTACAAGGAGCACACAAAGAGTTCTTTTTCAGCCATATGCAGTTAATGAAGATCTACACTCTAATCATGAGGAGCTTTGATTGGGAAGGCTTGAAAGAGGAACTACATCAGCACTTTCAAGAGTGCATGACCTATGTGGAGTTGGGGCAGCCAAGGGACTCTATGCAAGATTCATTTCAACCATCTATCCCTTCTTTTGAAAGAGGAGAAAAGATGCAGGAAAACGTTGATCTGATGCGGGCAAGAGATGCACTGCGCTGGTACCATATGTGGGATTATGACCCACCTCCTCATGCTCAAATTTCTATTTGTTTATTTGTAATTTTGTTTCCATACATAGATGACATACTTGTACTATTCATGGGAATGTATGGAGGGATGATGGGGAACATATATGTACCTCATGGGATGGAGACTCTCTATGTACCTCATGCTACATGTTTTAGAGAGAGTATTGGTTTAGCCATGTGTGTTTCATGTGATTTCTTGACTCCTAGTGGGATGGATTATGCACATCTCATATTGACTTTGGAGGAACAATTCATGGAGGGTTAGATTGGTGAGCACCTAGCTTGTGATGAAAGCTTGATCCTTGATGGTGTCACCAATGGAGGAGGAGAAGTGTTGCAGCACTCACTGTTACACAGTAATTTGTCACCGTCCGTACCATTCCCCGTCCCGCACAATGGAGGACCCATTATGTGACCTGTGAGCAATGTCAAGCCTTGAAAATACCTTCATTGCATCCCTTTCCATGAGGACAACATTTCTCCTGTTTATCATTTCCTGAACAGACCCCTAAAAACACATGTTTTTGCATTGGCGCTAGTAGCCCGTTATGTACTCGCGCCAATGGGGGAAAATTAACACTGAGCCCGCGCCAATTGGCGCTCTGTCCCAGTGTTGTACCCGCGCCACTCTGTTTATGGAAAGTTTTTAAAAAAAAAGAGGCGAAGTTTCGATTACAACAACTTCGTGGATGAGTCATCAGGAGTGGTTTCGCCTGAATAACCACGGCCTTCCTCCTTTGGCCTCTTGTTTCCACCATATGGGGAACCTCCCAAAGGATAAGGCCTCCCTTCCACTATTGTAGGGATCCCAACCTCCTCCTCTCCTCTATAAATATAGCCTTCATCCATTGATGAAAGGGCTGAATGGCTGAATGGCTGAATGGCTGAAAGGCTGAAAGGCTGATAGTCTTGAAGTGCTGAAGCTTTGCATCTCCCTATTCCCAAGTGCCTTTGTGCTGTAAAGAATCCCTTCTTTCCCTTAAGGCCCATTCAAGCGAGGAGACCATTATTACGAGACTCTGGAGAGGTTTCCCTTTCCTTGGCGAGCTTTGCGAGACGTGGACGACCGAAGACCCGTTCGAAGGAAGCTGCGACGTCAGAACTTGGTTGTAACTTCTATTAGTTTATCATTTTAATAGATGACTATGATTATGGTTCCACTCCTTTTTCCATCATGTTAATGCGAGTAATATCTTTTCTGACCGATGTTTAGTTACGTATGCTGGTTCCTATGCTTGTATCTGTTCGTTTCTTCTGTGTGCAGGTGTTCATCCGCGGGGATCGCGGAAGGATTGTGATCTGCCAGGGCTGAAGGACGGGGACATCTCTTCTTCGGATCATAGCGTTGGAATCCAGGTAGGCTCTTATCCCAAGTCTTTCATTCGTAACTAGGAGCTTGCGTCATAGCATTGTTTGTTTGTTGCTAGACCCCTGCTGGGCTAGTAGGGATCGCCTCTGTCCGCAGAGGGGATTTACCTCCTCAACAAATTGGCGACTCCACAGTAATTTGTCATCGTCCGTACCATTCCCCGTCCCGCACAATGGAGGACCCATTATGTGACCTGTGAGCAATGTCAAGCCTTGAAAATACCTTCATTGCATCCCTTTCCATGAGGACAACATTTCTCCTGTTTATCATTTCCTGAACAGACCCCTAAAAACACATGTTTTTTGCATTGGCGCTGGTAGCCCGTTATGTACTCGCGCAAATGGGGGAAAATTAACACTGAGCCCGCGCCAATTGGCGCTCTGTCCCAGTGTTGTACCCGCGCCACTCTGTTTATGGAAAGTTTTTTTTTTTTTTAAAGAGCGGTTCGATTACAACAACTTCATGGATGAGTCATCAGGAGTGGTTTCGATTGAATAACCACGACCTTCCTCCTTTGGCCTTTTGTTTCCACCATATGGGGAACCTCCCAAAGGATAAGGCCTCCCTTCCACTATTGTAGGGATCCCAACCTCCTCCTCTCCTCTATAAATATAGCCTTCATCCATTGATGAAGGGGCTGAAGGGCTGATAGTCTTGAAGTGTTGAAGCTTTGCATCTCCCTATTCCCAAGTGCCTTTGTGCTGTAAAGAATCCTTTCTTTCCCTTAAGGCCCATTCAAGCGAGGAGACCATTGTTACGAGACTCTGGAGAGGTTTCCCTTTCCTTGGCGAGCTTTGCGAGATGTGGACAACCGGAGACCCGTTCGAAGGAAGCTGCGACGTCAGAACTTGGTTGTAACTTCTATTCGTTTATCACTTTAATAGATGACTATGATTATGGTTCCACTCCTTTTTCTACCATGTTAATGCGAGTAATATCTTTTCTGACCGATGTTTAGTTACGTATGCTGGTTCCTATGCATGTATCTGTTCGTTTCTTCTGTGTGCAGGTGTTCATCCACGGAGATCGTGGAAGGATTGTGATCTGCCAGGACTGAAGGACAGGGACATCTTCTTCTTCAGATCTAGCGTTGGAATCCGGGTAGGCTCTTATCCCAAGTCTTTCATTCGTAACTAGGAGCTTGCGTCATAGCATTGTTTGTTTGTTGCTGACCCTGTGGGCTAGTAGGGATGGCCTGCATTAAACGGAGGTTACCTCCTCAACAAATTGGCGCTCCAGGTAATTTGTCACCGTCCCTACCATTCCCCGTCCCGCACAATGGAGGACCCATTATGTGACCTGTGAGCAATGTCAAGCCTTGAAAATACCTTCATTGCATCCCTTTCCATGAGGACAACATTTCTCCTGATTATCATTTCCTGAGCAGACCCCTAAAAACACATGTTTTTGCATTGGCGCTGGTAGCCCGTTATGTACTCGCGCCAATGGGGGAAAATTAACACTGAGCCCGCGCCAATTGGTGCTCTGTCCCAGTGTTGTACCCGCGCCACTCTGTTTATGGAAATTTTTTTAAAAAAGAGGCGAAGTTTCGATTACAACAACTTCGTGGATGAGTCATCAGGAGTGGTTTCGCCTGAATAACCACGGCCTTCCTCCTTTGGCCTCTTGTTTCCACCATATGGGGAACCTCCCAAAGGATAAGGCCTCCCTTCCACTATTATAGGGATCCCAACCTCCTCCTCTCCTCTATAAATATAGCCTTCATCCATTGATGAAGGAAGTGGAGAGTGAAAGGTGATGGTCTTGAAGTGCTGAAGCTTGCATCTCCCTATTCCCAAGTGCCTTTGTCTTGCCAGATCCCTTCTTTCCCTTAAGGCCCATTCAAGCGAGAGATCGGAGTTACGAGACTCACGGAGAGGTTTCCCTTTGTGGCAGAGCTTTGCGAAGACGTGGACGACAGAGACCCGATTCGAAGGAAGGCTGCGACGTCGAGAACTTGGTTGTAACTTCTATTCGTTTATCATTTTAATAGATGACTATGATTATGGTTCCACTCCTTTTTCCATCATGTTAATGCGAGTAATATCTTTTCTGACCGATGTTTAGTTACGTATGCTGGTTCCTATGCATGTATCGGTTCGTTTCTTCTGTGTGCAGGTGTTCATCCACGGAGATCGTGGAAGGATTGTGATCTGCCAGGGCTGAAGGACGGGGACATCTTCTTCTTCAGATCTAGCGTTGGAATCCAGGTAGGCTCTTATCCCAAGTCTTTCGTTTCGTAACTAGGAGCTTGCGTCATAGCATTGTTTGTTTGTTGCTAGACCCCTGCTGGGCTAGTAGGGATCGCCTCTGTCCGCAGAGGGGATTTACCTCCTCAAAAAATTGGCGACTCCACAGTATTTGTCATCACCGTCCCTACCATTCCGAGTCCCGCACAATGGAGGACCCATTATGTGACACCTTGAGCAATGTGACCTTGAAAATACCTTCATTGCATCCCTTTCCATGGGGACAACATTTCTCCTGTTTATCATTTCCTGAGCAGACCCCTAAAAACACATGTTTTTGCATTGGCGCTGGTAGCCCGTTATGTACTCGCGCCAATGGGGGAAAATTAACACTGAGCCCGCGCCAATTGGCGCTCTGTCCCAGTGTTGTACCCGCGCCACTCTATTTATGGAAAGTTTTTTAAAAAAAGAGGCGAAGTTTCGATTACAACAACTTCGTGGATGAGTCATCAGGAGTGGTTTCGCCTGAATAACCACGGCCTTCCTCCTTTGGCCTCTTGTTTCCACCTTATGGGGAACCTCCCAAAAGATAAGGCCTCCCTTCCACTATTGTAGGGATCCCAACCTCCTCCTCTCCTCTATAAATATAGCCTTCATCCATTGATGAAGGGGGTACCAGGGAAAAATTTGAAAGAGGTGATAGTCTTGAAGTCTTTGAGAAGCTTTGCATCTCCCTATTCCCAAGTGCCTTTGTGCTGTAAAGAATCCCTTCTTTCCCTTAAGGCCCATTCAAGCGAGGAGACCATTGTTACGAGACACTGGAGAGGTTTCCCTTTCCTTGGCGAGCTTTGCGAGACGTGGACAACCGGAGACCCGTTCGAAGGAAGCTGCGACGTCAGAACTTGGTTGTAACTTCTATTCGTTTATCATTTTAATAGATGACTATGATTATGGTTCCACTCCTTTTCCCATCATGTTAATGCGAGTAATATCTTTTCTGACCGATGTTTAGTTACGTATGCTGGTTCCTATGCATGTATCTGTTCGTCTCTTCTGTGTGCAGGTGTTCATCCACGAAGATCGTGGAAGGATTGTGATCTGCCAGGGCTGAAGGACGGGGACATCTTCTTCCTCAGATCTAGCGTTGGAATTCAGGTAGGCTCTTATCCCAAGTCTTTCATTCATAACTAGGAGCTTGCGTCATAGCATTGTTTGTTTGTTGCTAGACCCCTGCTGGGCTAGTAGGGATCGCCTCTGTCCGTAGAGGGGATTTACCTCCTCAACAGATTGGCGACTCCACGATAATTTGTCACCGTCCCTACCATTCCCCGTCCCGCACAATGGAGGACCCATTATGTGACCTGTGAGCAATGTCAAGCCTTGAAAATACCTTCATTGCATCCCTTTCCATGAGGACAACATTTTTCCTGTTTATCATTTCCTGAGCAGACCCCTAAAAACACATGTTTTTGCATTGGCGCTGGTAGCCCGTTATGTACTCGCGCCAATGGGGGAAAATTAACACTGAGCCCGCGCCAATTGGCGCTCTATCCCAGTGTTGTACCCGCGCCACTATGTTTATGGAAAGTTTTTTTAAAAAAAGAGGCGAAGTTTCTATTACAACAACTTCGTGGATGAGTCATCAGGAGTGGTTTCGCCTGAATAACCACGGCCTTCCTCCTTTGGCCTCTTGTTTCCACCTTATGGGGAACCTCCCAAAGGATAAGGCCTCCCTTCCACTATTGTAGGGATCCCAACCTCATCCTCTCCTCTATAAATATAACCTTCATCCATTGATGAAGGGGCTGAAGGGCTGGAAAGGCTGAAAGGCTGATAGTCTTGAAGTGCTGAAGCTTTGCATCTCCCTATTCCCAAGTGCCTTTGTGCTGTAAAGAATCCCTTCTTTCCCTTAAGGCCCATTCAAGCGAGGAGACCATTATTACGAGACTCTGGAGAGGTTTTCCCTTTCCTTGGCGAGCTTTGCGAGACGTGGACGACCGGAGACCCGTTCGAAGGAAGCTGCGACGTCAGAACTTGGTTGTAACTTCTATTCTTTTATCATTTTAATAGATGACTATGATTATGGTTCCACTCCTTTTTCCATCATGTTAATGCGAGTAATATCTTTTCTGACCGATGTTTAGTTACGTATGCTGGTTCCTATGCTTGTATTTGTTCGTTTCTTCTGTGTGCAGGTGTTCATCCGCAGAGATCGCGGAAGGATTGTGATCTGCCAGGGCTGAAGGACGGGGACATCTCTTCTTCGGATCTAGCGTTGGAATCCAGGTAGGCTCTTATCCCAAGTCTTTCATTCGTAACTAGGAGCTTGCGTCATAGCATTGTTTGTTTGTTGCTAGACCCCTGCTGGGCTAGTAAGGATCGCCTCTGTCCGCAGAGGGGATTTACCTCCTCAACAAATTGGCGACTCTGATAATTTGTCACCGTTCATGCACCATTCGAGTCACTTCTGAGTAGGACCCATTATTTGACACATGAAGCAATGTCAGTGTCATGCCTTGCAAATACCATCATTGCATCCCTTTCCATGAGGACAACATTCCTTCTGTTGATCATTTCCTGAGCAAACCCCTAAAAACAACTGTTTTTGCCTTGGCGTTGGTAGCCCGTTATGTACTCGCGCCAATGAGGAAAATTAACACTGAGACCGCGCCAATTGGCACTCTATCCCAGTTAAGCACTCGCGCTAATCTGCTTTTGGAAATTTTTTTAAAAAAAGAGGCGAAGTTTCGATTACAACAAATTCGTGGATGAGTCATCAGGAGTGGTTTCGACTGAATAACCACGGCCTTCCTCCTTTGGCCTCTTGTTTCCACCTTATGGGGAACCTCCCAAGGGATAAGGCCTCCCTTCCACTATTGTAGGGATCCCAACCTCCTCCTTTCCTCTATAAATATAGCCTTCATCCATTGATGAAGGAAGTGAGAAGAGCAGGCTAAAAGAGTGATAGTCTTGAAGTCACTGAAACTTTGCATCTCCCTATTCCCAAGTGCCTTTGTCTTTGACAAGAATCCCTTCTTTCCCTTAAGGCCCATTGACGAGGAGACCATTGTTACGAGACTACGGAGGTTTCCCTTTTCTTGGCGAGCTTTGCGAGACGTGGACGACCGGAGACCCGTTCGAAGGAAGCTGCGACGTCAGAACTTGGTTGTAACTTCTATTCGTTTATCATTTTAATAGATGACTATGATTATGGTTCCACTCCTTTTTCCATCATGTTAATACGAGTAATATCTTTTCTGACCGATGTTTAGTTACGCATGCTGGTTCCTATGCTTGTATCTGTTCGTTTCTTCTGTGTGCAGGTGTTCATCCGCGGAGATCGCGGAAGGATTGTGATCTGCCAGGGCTGAAGGACGAGGACATCTCTTCTTCAGATCTAGCGTTGGAATCCAGGTAGGCTCTTATCCCAAGTCTTTCATTCGTAACTAGGAGCTTGCGTCATAGCATTGTTTGTTTGTTGCTAGACCCCTGCTGGGCTAGTAGGGATCGCCTATGTCCGCAGAGAGGATTTACCTCCTCAACAAAT